>CM077191.1:7741362-7926362 GCA_039654105.1 Coreius guichenoti
ATATAATATAAAATATGGCCGATATTGTTCATTTACAACTAGTGTCATTTTAGTATTTTTATACACTAATAGAATTGACTAGCTTTTATTTTTATATTTTTAATTTTTATTTTAGTAATTTTTTTGTGCTTTTTTGTCATTTTTGTTTTTTAAAAAATATTTCTGTATAGCTTTAATTTATTTTTATTTCAGTTTTAGTTTAGCTTTTATTTTTATATTTTTAGTTTTCATTTTAATTTTAGTAATTTATGTGCTTTTTGTCTTTTTTTTTGTTTTGTTTTTTTTAAATATTTCTGTATAGCTTTAATTTATTTTTATTTCAGTTTTAGTTTAGCATTTTTATATTTTTAGTTTTCATTTTAGTAATTTTTTATGTGCTTTTTTTGTCATTTTAGTTATTTTTTAAATATTTATATATATCTTCAATTTATTTTTATTTCTGTTTTAGTTTAGCTTTTATTTTTATAGTTTTTGTTTTCATTTTTATTGTAATTTTTGTTAGATTTTTTAAAAAGGTATTTCTGTATAGCTTTACCTTATTTTTATTTCAGTTTTAGTTTTAGTACTTTTAGTTAAACTTGCCAAGGCAACATCAAATTTTTAATTAAATTTTTTTTTAAGTTTAAGTTTTTCATCGAATATTTATATTTTATTTTATTTCAATTAACAAAACTGATTTTTAATAGTTTTAGTTCATGATAACATCACTATTTACAACCAATACCAGTTGTTTGGAAGCGTCTGATAACCACCATTCAGAAGCTTTTTTCCCCTGCTTTTTAACACAACAATAACTAATCGTTGTTTACAGAAATGTAATGTTTTAATATTAATTTTAGATATATTTATTTAATTTACCTGACATTGTTTCCTGTTAAACGCACATTCAACATGAACCAGATTTACCAGAAGTTGCAATATTAATGACTCATAGCTAGTTAAGAAAACTAGAAAAGTGTGAATTTTGGTAAAATAAATATATTGTTCAATTTGATTATCAGTCTAATAATAACTCATATACTTGTCTTTCTTTCCTGTCCAAGGGAGATCATTCGGAGGAAAGCCGTCCTGGCGTTGTATAAGTTTTATCTTATCGCTCCGAATCAAGTCCAGCACATTCACGCCAAGTTCCGGAAGGCCCTGTGCGACAAAGATCCGGGTGTCATGACATCATCATTACACATTTACCAGCAGCTGATCAGAGTTGGTCTTTCAAGCGAACGTCTTCATTCATTATAATACAGTCAATTCAAAGTAACATCCAATTCATAGTTAAATATGATTTCTTCCATATTAATCAGAGTTTTTTCATAACCCAACCAAGCTACAACCTCATATTTATGGAAGTTTGTTTCCACCACGAAGTAAGAAAATAAAAAAGGTAATTGCGACTTTTTATCTCACAATTCTAACTTTTATATCTCAAAAAGTGATATAAATATAAAATGAGAATTGAGAGAAATAAACTCGCAATTACGAAATATGAAGTCTATATGTCGTAATTCTGACTTGATTTCTTGCCAAATTGTGAGATAAAAAGAATCCATGATGGAAACAAGCTTCCATGTGTTTAATTGGTTTAAGCATCCAAATAGTTTTTGTGGTTGCTATAGCTGTATATTAAACATATGTTCTAATTGGCTTTAAATTTTATCCCGTCATGCAGTATTTTGCTTGTCAGTCACATCTGATGTTTTTGTCTTTATCAGGAGAGTCCAGACGGCTATAAAGATCTGACAGGCAGTTTCGTCGCCATCCTGAAGCAGGTGGTGGGTGGGAAACTCCCGATGGATTTTTACTACCACAATGTTCCTGCGCCTTGGCTGCAGATCCAGCTGCTCAGGATCCTCTCGCTCCTCGGAAGAGAGGACCAAAGGTACAGAGGGGATGCCATGCAAATCACAAGCTACGTCCCAGTTTATATACTCACATTATGCACTAAAAGGACAGGGAAAGTACATACTGTATCTGAAATTCGAATGTAAAATGTGTCTTCATTTTTTTAGCACTAGTGAGCTGATGTATGAAGTTCTGGATGAGTCTCTGCACAGAGCGGAAATGAACCACAACATCACTTACGGTAAAATCATCTTTTCTAATGGACCCGATGGTAGTTTGACCATCACCAGGGCTTGACATCAACTTTTTTGCCCACCAGCCGCTGTGACTAGTGGTTTTCCAAAGTTACTCGCCACTCAGCATTTTCACTGGCCACAATTTTGACATCGATACATGGGGAAAAACTGCCATATAGATATTTTAAATATTATCTCATAATTTGGCAGCAGGTTTATAAGGCTCCTGTCATTTTAAGACCTGACGCACAGATCCATTACACTGTTACACATGCGTTCTCTTTCTCAACTGTTTACGTTCACTTAAAACAGAACCGACTGTGTTTACGTGAATACTCGCCAAGACCGGCATTTTGACATTATTTTGTGTGTATTTGACTGTTTAAGCACTATAAGCAGCAAAAAAGAGCTCAATTTAGTGCTGAGAGGCAGCTTTATGTGCTGCACTTTGGGTGTGAGCACAAAATCTGTGGGAATGAGTAAAATTATGCACAATACGCGCAATCCCACGGCGAAATTCAAGCCCTGTAACAGCAACAATGTTCATCCGGAGCAAATGAAGTGAGTTAGTGAGGGGAGGAGGGTTTGTGTGTCACTCGCTGTCGGAGAGATGAGAGAGAGAAAGAGAGCAGCTGGTGTTGTGTGTCTATTCTGCGGAAAATGAGTGTTGGAAGCGTTTCAGATATTTCAGTTTCGATATGTATTTTTGACAACACTACATTGCACTTAGTTTATTATTTCAGATTCCTTTTAAAAAGGCTACAACTGAAAAATGTATATATAAAATTCAACCCGGCAAAGTGGCTACAAGGAGTGACTGCGTCACACGCCACTGCTGAAATACACACGCATTTGGCAGGTTAGCGGGAGTTAATGTCAAGCCCTGGTTAGTAGTGAAACTTGGGGTTATGGTAAAGGGCCACGCTTGAAGCGGTTGACCAATCACAACACACTGGTCCAGCCGACCAATCAGAACACATTGTGCTTTTCAGAAGGAGGAGCTTCATAGAGACAGGAACTAAACAGAGCGTTACTGACAGACTGGGAAGAGAGGAGCTGAAGTTTTTTTGAACATTCAAGCATTAAAACCTATTCATGTGGACGCAAAAAACTAAATCCAGACTTTGTAAAAGGGCATAATTGCTCCCTTTTACAACATTTAAACGAATGCTATTGGTCTAAATTTATGCTACACCACTTAACAGTAAAATCATCTTTTCTAATGGACCGAACTGTAATTTGTCAGCAAAATTAATGCAATTAACGTATAATGTCTGTTTCAGCAATCCTGTATGAGTGTGTGAAGGCCATCTACACCATACACCCCAAAGCTGAGCTGCTGGAAAAAGCAGCGAGATGCATTGGCAATTTTGTTCTGTCTCCAAAGATCAACCTCAAATATCTTGGTAAAATTCTTTCTTTTGATTTTCACTAGTTAGTTAAGCTAAACTCACTTTAACTGCTCACATACTGGTGTGTTTTCAGGTTTGAAAGCCTTAACGTACGTCGTCCAGCATGATTCTAAACTGGCCCTGCAGCATCAGATGACCATTCTTGAGTGTTTGGACCACTCCGATTTCACTATTAAGAGAGAGGTAACAAACAGACCACACTCAGGCCCAAAACATCAAACATTCTGTTCATCTCTTCCACTTTCTTCTCTCTCAGACTCTTGAATTGCTGTTCAGGATCACAAACGGTCAGAATGTGACCGTGATCGTTGAGAAGATACTGGACTTCCTGCGCGGTTGCAGCGACGAGCACACCGTCATCCATCTGGTCGGAAAAGTTGCAGAGCTCGCTGAAAAATATCCTTTTAATTAAAGTCACCATGAAATCAGAATTGATAGTTCTTGGTTTGTTTGCCGTCATAATCTTTAATCGAAATAACTTCCCCTCCCTCTTCTCTGATGACATGAGGGCGGGGCAACCTGTCACTCACATGAGATCGACCAATAGCAAACCCCAACCATCCAATCAATTCCAGATGGACCAAATCAAGTCCCGTCCTACATTTGTTCTTGTTTGAGAAGCGGTTTCATTCAGATGTGCATCACAATAGGGAAGAAAAGACTATTGCAATGTGCAACTTTAATTAGAATTTATAAAAAATATGCTAGTTCCTATAAAATTAACACAAATTTGTTGTATGTCAGCTTTTATATCTCGTCTTATGTTCCTATAAAAACCCTTACGTTTGCTCCAGATAACTCGTGGTTCATTCAGACGATGAGTGATGTTTTTTCCATTGGTGGAGATTTGCTGCAACAGGACGTCCCAAACAACTTCCTGCGACTGCTGGCGGAGGGTAAACGAGAAGTATAGGCAACCTTATGAGCTGTAAACTGTAGCAGAAGGTGCCTTGTTTCACACTCCTGGTGTGTTTTTTTGCCTTAGGCTCAGAGTCTAAAGAGGAAGATGATGAGTTACGGCTGTATGCTGTCAACTCGTATCTGACGGTGCTGAAGGGAGACGCTTCTCATCTGCCCCAACACTTCCTTCAGGTCATGAGCTGGGTGTGTACAAATTAAGAAAGAATATGCCAAAAATACATTGATTTATTAAAAAAATACAAATGTTAAAAAATCCTCATATTTTGAGGACAAAAAAACATTATCTTCCAATTAAACTTCTGAAGGTGAATTTTCCGATAAAGTGAAAGACTTGCAAGTTATAACAGATAGATTATACAATTTGCAGTTAATTTGCTGTTTTATTTACCCACAAAAGCCTGTTTGTACTATTATTTGGTGCTTAGTAAGTGTTATGTGTTATGTACTTTTCTCACTTATCATTATCCTGCTGAAAGAGGCCACAGCCACCAGGAAATACCATTTCCATGAAAGGGTGTACATGGTCTGCAACAATGCTTAGGTAGGTGGTATGTGTCAAAGTAACATCCACATGGATGGCAGGACCCAAGGTTTCCCAGCAGAACATTGCCCAAAGCATCACACTGCCTCCGCCGGCTTGCCTTCTTCCCATAGTGCATCCTGGTGCCATGTGTTCCCCAGGAAGCGACGTACACGCACCCGGTCATCCACGTGATGTAAAAGAAAATGTGATTCATCAGACCAGGCCACCTTCTTCCATTGCTCCGTGGTCCAGTTCTGATGCTCACGTGCCCACTGTTGGTGCTTTCGGCGGTAGACAGGGGTCAGCATGGGCACCCTGACTGGTCTGCGGCTATGCAGCCCCATACGCAACAAACTGTGATGCACTGTGTATTCTGACACCTTTCTGTCAAAACCAGCATTAACTTCTTGAGCAATTTGAGCTACAGTAGTTTGTGTTTATATAATATATGTGTGTTAATATATATATATTAACACACATATTATATAAACACAAACTTTTAGATGCGAATCATCACGATTAATCGATTTGACAGTAGTTTTAAGAAATCTGTAACAATGGATTAATGGATTTATAGAACACATTTTTTATCAAGTCGTCACATTTATGTTAGTGCTGTCAAATCGATTAATCATGATTAATCGCATCTAACATAAACGTTTGTGTTTATATAATATATGTGTTTATATATACATATACACACATATATATTTGTTTTATATATATATATATATATTTTTTTATATATATATTTTATAATATAATAAACATATTTTCATATAAAACCATATATTAACAATCTTTTAAGTTAGATGCGATTAATTGTGATTAATCGTTTTGACAGCACTGTTTTATTTATATTGCAATGTATTAGGCAATTTAATTAATTTAGTTATTTAATAATTATTAAATAGTTTTAAGAAATTACTAAAATGTAACAATAGATTTATTAACTTTTTTACAATTTAGCATCAATTCATATTAACTAAATTTAATGTAGCTTACATAATATATATTTTAAAACATTTAAATGAATTTTGGCGCAAATTATTTTCATGCTATGACAGATTTTATATACATAAGTTCATTCCAATATATGTATATTGGAATGAACTTCAAGTGTCAGTTGCCTTTGAAATGAATGATAAAAGATGAATCAGTGTTCTTCTGGAAACTCACAAGATTTTGTGTATGTGTGTGTATTCAGGTTCTTGGAGAATACTCTCACCTCCAAGAGTGTGTGGACCAGCGCGAGGTCATCCGACTCCTGACGAAGCTGCTGGATCAGAGAAGCGTGAGCTCAGAGACACGGATCTGGATTCTCTCTGCCCTGACTAAGATCTCCGAGGGCCAGACAGACTTGATTCTGGACCTGGCTGAGAGCCTTTCGTCCTCCCAGGACACGGTTCTCCGTCAGCAGGCGCAGGAGCTGCGTCACCTCAGCCAGGACTCACAGCTCCATGGGTGGGTACTGCCCCGTGGAGTGCCCTGGGACAGCATGGAGGTAACAGGCATGATGACAAGTTCCTCTTGTTAGTGTTTTCACTCTTAAAACAGACAGATTTAGAGCACTTTAAGTGAACAAGACAGTAAACCGAGACCATTTCTAACGGTGTGTCCTCATTGTAAATTGATTACACATATTACTTAGAGTTCTGTACATTATCGTTCAAAAGTTTGGGGTTGGTATGTTTTTGAAGGAAGTCTCTTCTGCTCACCAAGTCTGCTTTTATTTGCTCAAAAATAAACAGTAATATTGTGAAATATTATTACAATTTAAAATAGCTATTTTCTATTTGAATGCAGGTTAAACTGTAATTTATTCCTGTGATCAAAGCTGAATTTTCAGCATCATTACTCCAGTCTTCAGTGTCACATGATCCTTCAGAAATCATTTTAATATGATGATTTGATGCTCAATAAACATTTATTATTATTATCAATGTTGAAAACAGTTGTGCTGTTTAATTTAATGAATAGAAAGTTCAAAAGAACAGCATTTATTTGAAATAGAAATCTTTTGTAACATTATAAATATCCTAATTTCTTAAAAAAAAATCGCACTGACCCCAAATTTATGAAGGGCAGTTTTTGTTCAAAAAGGCACGTTTTGAGCATTCACGTTTCTACACAGGTCGACTCTTCTCTGTCATTTCTGGATGGGTTCGTGTCGGAGGCTTTGGCTGCGGGAGCCGCACCTTATAAACCTCCTCATCAAAGACAGGAAGAGCTTTCTGAGGAGAGAGGTACAGCCATTATTACCCCTCATCCATGTGCTCATTGTTATTTATACTATAGTAAACTCTATAGTTTACCACATGTATGTTTATCCTGCCCTTAAAGGGATAGTTCACCCACATTTTATATTGTCATTTAAGGTGTGTTCACACTTGTAGTTTGGTTTGCTTGGTTCGTTTGGTCCGGACCCAAAAATATTTTCCTAAATAGTGTTTAGGAAACGCCGCTTGGCGTTCACATTGTCATTTTAACACCGAACCTAAAGAAACAGGGATACATTCACAGCCTGATTGGTCAGCTTTTATGATGTATATTTCACAACGGAACTTACCGAACATCCAAAACAACGCAAATGTGCTTGTTGTATGTGCGTAGCTACATATGATGGTTTTGACCAGCTGATAACTCGTGAAGAGCTTATAAAGTGTGTAAAAGAGTCAAAACAGCATCAGGAATCCCTCCGTCACACACACACACAAACCAAGATCTGCTGTGAGGAGACGTGGTTCTGACGCCTTAATCCAACCAAACATGCCAAGTGTGAACACACCTTTACTCACCCTTATGTCATCCCAAACTTGTATGACTGGCCTTTTTTTCAGCACTGAATCTGGAGCCGTACAGTTTTTCTCTGCCTGTAAGTTTATCATCATGTAGCATCACTGACAGACAGTCTCCCACACTGCTGTCCGTCAGTTCAGGACTTTCGGGCAACAGCACTGAGCTCTCTCAGAAGGAAGGGTGGGTACCCGTGTGGCACACTGTCTTTGGTTATACACAACTGCTAAAAAGTTTGGAGTCAGTACTTTTATTCAGCAAGGATGCATGACATTGATCAAAAGTGACAGTAAAGACATTTATAATGCTGCAAAAGATTTCTATTTCAAATAAATGCTATTCTTTTGAACTTTCTGTGCATCAAAGAATCCTGAAAAAAATTTAGTTTTCCACAAAAATGTGAAGCAGCAAAACTGTTTTCAACATTGATAATAAGTTTCTTAAGCATCAAACCATCATATTAGAATGATTTCTGAAGGATCATGTGATACTGAAGACTGGAGTAATGATGCTGAAAATTCAGCTTTGATCACAGGAATAAATTACATTTTACAATATTAAAATAGAAAACAGTTATTTTAAATTGTAATAATATATCATAATAATGTTTGATTCAGTTCCAGCACTCTGATTCTTGAGGGTGTAAAGAGAGTTTGGGGGAAAGATGGGTATCTTCCACAAAAAGAAACAGCAGTGACAGCGCCTCCAGTGGACGAACCCAGGGTTGCAGTTCAGCCCTTCGGCCAGGAGGAGGCAGCAGAGCGAACAGAGCCACAGCCGGAGCCATCGACACCAAACCTGGACAAACAGCAGCTGGCTTCGTCTTTGTTTGTTGGTTTGGGAGCCCAGAGCTCCATATCTCTGGTGAGAAAATGATTTTATGATTTTATCTTATCATCTTGTGATACGTGTACGCAGGTCCAGAAGTAGTCAGAAATGCATTGCATTTGTAGTGTAAATGCTAATTCTGTTTCCTCTCAGCTGGGAAAATCCGAAGCCCCGCCCCCTCGCTTTCGAAAAAAGCCCCGCCCACATGAGTCATCATCATCGGGCACCAGCGAGAGATCCTCCGACTCCTCGTCCCGCTCCTCGCATAGCACGTCTGACAGCTTCCTGTATGGCGTTTTGCTGGAGGAGGAGCCGGCCAAATCCATATCCATGCCCAAATCCACCACAGCCAATGGCCTGGGTCAAAACAAACACACGGAAGGCGACAGGTGCGCAAACATGTCTCAGATACTGGGCAGCGATATGGTTATAGTGCGGCCCAACACGATACAGGACAAACATCCTCCATCCACGTCTTCAGATCTGACCGCGCAGTTACCCCCTGAACTCAAAGACCTACCTCACTCTGATGTTGTCAGCCTGACCTCTGACCCCAGCCTGTCCCTGGCCTCCTGCCGTATGTTCAGAGATGAAGCTTTGCTGCTCGTCATCTTCATATGTAACTGCATGGAAACTGTAATAAAAGATGTTGCGGTACAGCTGACCTGTGAGGAGCTGGAGGTGTGTAATGGGTCAGAATGTGTGTGTGTATACAGTATATAATGACAGCATATAAGATATAACGCAAAATGTGAACTCTTCTGTCTTAGACGGCGAGTTTGAGAGGGAATGTCGTAGACTGTCTGGAGGGAAAGAGTACGTCTGTGTGTCACTACGCTCTGCTGATGGACGAGCCTCACACAAACGTGTCCTTTACCGGGACTGTCTCTTATCAAACACAGCCAGGACACACAAACACACTCCCTTTCTCTGGGACACTGTCCACAGCCGACTTTATCAGGTAATGTGTGTCTGACACTACACTAAACATTACCTGACTGCAGACTTATTTATTATTAAACAATTAAGACACATTGGTTATATTTTTATTAAATAATTAAATGATTACTGAAGAAATAATGCAATAATTGATTTGATTAACTTTAATTTAGCATAAATAAATGTAATTTAATTTTGGCCAATACTAATAGTAGATAATTATTACGCTATGACCTAAAAATGACCTTTGTGTAATTTCATTTAGCATAAATACATTTACAAATATTTTTTTAAAAACGCATTCACTCTAAATCCATGATCTAGTCTCTAAAAAAAAATATTTATTTTTAATACAATAAATAATCATTAAAATAAAAAATACATAATTATAATAAATCAATATAAAATAATAAAGGACATAATAAGATATTAAAATTTATAAAAATAAACATCATTTTTATTAATACTTTGAATTAATTTAATTAATTTTTTACATTTGATATATTATATTTAGATTTAGTAATGTTGTGCGTTTTTGTCCATAATTTAATAACATCAGCTTCAATCATTATCTAGTTAAACTAAATAAAAATACGAAACTAGCTAAAATTAAATGTTTATTTCTATTAATGTTTATTTTATTTAAAGTAAAAAAATTATATATTATATTATATTATATATAATAATCTTAATATATACACAATTGCACCTGTCAAAACATTCATATATTTAGTGATTTTTATTTTCCCCTTATATGTTTGTTTGGGTTAGAAAAAAAAATATTTTCATCCTATTTTCAAAAGAAATAGTAAATTAAAATATTAAATAGGATTAAAATAAAAAAATAGGAAATAAATAAAATAATCAATTTTAAAACAATTAATAATAATAATTATAATTAATCGTTTTAATTAATTAAATTATAAATTAATTCATTTATAAATTAATACAAATTAATAAATTCATTTATTTATCATAAATTAATGTTTAATCAATTATTTTAAAAAAAATTAAATAAATAATTAGGAAATAATTAAAATATAAAATATGATATTAAAATAAGAAATATATTTCATTCTATTTATTTTCATAAGAAAATAAATATTTTTTATCCTACATAAACTTCTGTAGGTGAATTTTTCCACCGAGGGTAAACTTGCAAATTGCGACAGATTTCAGGTTGCAGTTTCTAATCATGTTTTTTTTCTCCACTAAATATAAAATTAAAGTGAAATACAAATAACAACAAATCACCTCAAAGATTTTCAGTTTATTTGGAGCTTTATTTCTGTGACTTGTTTTAATAAACTCATTTCTCTCTGCCACACACAGGCCTTTGGTTGTAACCACAGAGGAATATGGGAAGCTCTGGCTGTCTCTGTCTCATGACGTCAAACAGAATCTGAAACTGCTCACAGATGCTGGTGGTGACCCGCTCAGAACCACCCTGAACGCTCTCAAAGACGCCCTACAGCTACATGTAGTGGACATCATCGGTAAACAGAACAATAGCTTCCATTGTACAGTCATTTTACCACCTTTCACATTCCATTTGAACATGCACCATAACTTACACTCTCGTTAGACATGCAGCTGATCAATCATGTAATTCCGTGTGGTTCTTTCAGGCTCGGAGGGAATAGTAGCATGCCGGCTGCTCAGTGGCGCCCCCTGTCTTCTGCACTGCAGAGTGAACGGCACTGCTCTGGCCATGTGGCTGCGCTCTCCTCATCCTGCTCTCCCAGACTGCATCCTGTACCACTGCCAGAGAGCTCTCGCAGAACACTAACAACCCAGAAACCCCCGCATACGCCTCCGCACAAACTTCCTGGGAAGATGTTTTCAGGTGTCGTGCAATGACTGTTTAAAAAAAGCAATACCTGTGTATTGCGTGTCTTACGCTCTGACTAATAATTTTAATGATATATATATTTTTTGTACACAGTTATTGCATTGTCAAACTTACAGTACATATAGTAAAAAGTATTTATTGATTTTAAACATTTCCAGCCTGTGGTTTGGTCTGTTCTGGTAGGTGTATTCATTCTTCAGTGTTTATTTGTTCGAGGAAAAAAAGAAATATGGCTTAAACGTTGTTTTCAAAGTGTCATTTTATTGACTGCAGTAATTGGTACAATTTATTAGAGCAAAAAAAGCAGTTTTGCATATTCTAAAAAGCAGTGTGTACATGGCCATCAGATATTTCTGTTATTATTTTTATAATAATAGAAATATTGCATGTGTCTATTAAATATTTATACTATTTGTTCTATTAAATATTTTCTTCATATTTAATAGAAACTCCTCAGAGATGCATAATATAATCAACCTGAAAAAAACTATTACTACTGTAGGTTATTTTTATAAAACAACATGAAATAAAAATTGACCTCATTTACTTTCTCAACTCATGTCCCTTTTCGTATTTTAAATGATTAATTGAACATTATTCGAAAGGAAAATGTTTGTCGTCATAATCTTTCTTAAAAATGTACTTCATCTCTCGAACTTCCTTTTTGATTGACGTTACCAAGCCCTCATTTTTCAGCCCCTCCCTCCATTCTTTTATCTAACATCCACTTTTCACGATCCAATCAATTCCAGTAAATAAAATCAATAAAATCACATTATGGAAGTAAAATGGGTTGTGAACACCATTTCATGTTGACTTTTTTACATGGTTAGTTTGGATGCAGCACTACAGATCATAGACTATAGCAAATAAGGTACTAGAACTATTTACTATAATCACTTTGGCAGTTGAATGCATGTGTGTTAAAGTTCTGTATTGTAGATTAGTACAATGTAAAGATCAGCACACGTGACAAAACAGATAATTCAAATCATGTCAACATAAACTACAAACTAGTTTTCTTGTTTTTTTTGTTTTTTTTTGGAGTTAGCTAGAACACTTTAAAGGTGCACAAAAAGTCATTATGTCTATGTTTTGGTCAAAGACATCTATATAATACCTGTATATGATGTTACCGCAGACTGACTGGTTTGCGACTTTGAGTTTGAGGTAAGTTCAACTGAACTTTGTATTTAAGTCAAATTGCAAAAAAAAAAAAAAAAAAAAGATCTTTGGCGACCCTAGGGAAACTTGTTTCCGCCACAGAATAAAAAAATAAAAGGAAATTGCGACTTTGTTTTGCAATTGACTTTTTCAGAATTGCGAGATATAAAGTCGCAATTACAAAATTGCGAGATATAAACAATTGCGAGAAAAAAAATCTGAATTGCGTGATATAAACTTGCAATTGCGAGAAAAAAGTCAGAATTGCGAGAAAAAATAACGTTATTAAGCAAGTTATAAAGTCCCAATTGCAAGAAAGTCAGAATTGCGTGAAAAATGTCGGAATTGTGAGGAAAAAAAGTAAATATAGCTGTCTCGAAACATGGAGTACCTCCAGGGCATGGTCCCGATGGTACCGAGTTTCGTAACAACGCGTTAATGTGTTCTTAAAATACAGCATTTTAGGACAAAATTCAAAATGGCCGATGCCCACAATAGCCAATTGGGTACCGTTTGACTCGGCATGTAGTACTGACCAGTTTTATCATTTTTTGGCAAACCATTCAGAAGTTATAAGCAAAAATTAAAGCATTTTTTGTATATCTTCTGACCAGCAGTTGTTGCTGTGCCGAAACGCTGCATGTTTCCTCAGGTCATGCTTGGCATGACATGTACCAAGTTTGGTCTGAATATGTTAAAGAGTTGCGGAGATATAGCCTCGCATCCAATTTGGCGTGCTCTTCGTTAAATTTGAGAACGGTTGGGTTAATCAAAAAGCTTTTGATAACTTTTTGCCAGCATGGTCTGAAAATGATGATTTTTTTTTGGTGGGAAATTTTTAATGACGGAAAATGACAAGAAAGAATTTTTTCTAGCCCTTATGGTTCAAAAGTTCAATTCGCAAAAATGTAAGTGAAATTTTGGACAGTTGGTGGCGCTAGAGAGATTGAGTTAGAGACTCCAAATTTGCTGTGGTAAATGTTTGGACTGACCTCTATCAGACCTTTAGCTGGCTAGAGGAGAACTGGCACCCCGACTGAGCCTGGTTTCTCCCAAGGTTTTTTTTCTCCATTCTATCACCTGAAGGAGTTTTGGTTCCTTGCCACCGTCACTTTTGGCTTTTGGCTTGCTCAGTTGGGGACACTAAATATTCAACTATATTACTGATCTGCCCGCATTGACACTATATGGTAATTGAAATGAGCTGGATGACATCACCGTTTTCACCAGAGCGGCTGTACAGCCGAATCAAATTCTGTTGCATTATTTTCCTGTTAACACTGTGAAGCTGCTTTGAAACAATTGGCATTGTAAAAAGCGCTATATAAATAAAGGTGACTTGACTTGACTATCAGTGTGCCAAATTTCACAACTTTTTACTGTACGGTTCTATGGGCTGCCATAGACTCCCATGGCGGAAGAAGAAGCGGAAGAATAATGATAAGAAGAAAACTAACGGATACAATAGGTGAAATCGCACCACCTGTGCTTGGCCCCCAAAAATTGTGAGTTTACATCTCACAATTGCGAGAAAAAAGTCCGCATTGCGAGTCACAAAAAGTCGCAATTATCTTTTAAAATGTTTTATTCTGTGGCTAAAACAAGCTTCCATAGGACCCAGTGTAAAACTTGTAGGTGAAAGGAAATTTCTCAGTGCACCTCTAAACGTTTTTTCTTCGGTCATTTGCGTCTGGCGTTCTCAGGTGTGGCTGTCCGTCGTTTCTCCGTTGATGTTCTGAGCTCGGGGAATGAAGCGCATGGCCAGGCAGTCGGGATCCTCTTCTACAGGCTGCATGGAGAGGTTGTTGGTCTGTTTGATGGTGCTGATGGTGCAGCCATGACGTGGACAAACTGTGAACCTCGACAACAGGGTCACCAGGATGGCTTTCGTCATCACCATGGCGATGTGCTTCCCAACGCAGGCCCGCGGGCCGCAGCCGAACGGCTGGAAGTAACGACTGGGAACCTGAGAGAGTAATGGTGCCATAGTAAAGTAATGGTATTATATGGTAAAACCCATTTTCCTATATAATGGTATTTACTTCAAGGAAAATTATGGTATCACCATGGTACACATTAAAAAAAATAGTACTATATGATGACTGTATTCATATTTAGTGCCATTTACATGGTATCAAAAGGTACATGGTTCAAAGAATACCATATTATTGCCATGGTATGTCTCAGGGTTATTATCGTTAACGAAAACTAAAACAATAAAAACCATTTTCATTACTTGAAATAAAATATTTGTTAACTGAAGTAAAATAAAATATAAAGCAACTTAAACTTGTTTTATTTCAGCTAGTTCCCAACTAAAAACAGATATCTTATATTTATCATAGCTCATATTTTCACTTTTCCTCCAGAATATGCTTATTTTCTAGTTTCACAGATCAATATTGTTCACTCTGTTATTGGAAAAATGTACAACATATTTGGATATTTGTGAAAGAAAATGAATAATTGGTATAAAATCTACTAATGCACCAATTTATGAAGAAAAAAACCCTTTATATCCAGATTTGTATGATCTTATACATCTGATTCTCCCAATTCTTACGTTGTTCTCAAAGTTCTCCAAGTTGAATTCATCTGGTTTTTTGAAGAACTCAGACTTGTGCATGCGTCCGATGTTCAGGATGAGGTTTGTCCCCTTTGCCACCCGGTAGCCATCGATGTAGTCGTCCTCCAGAGCCCGTCTCATGATGAAGTCCACCACCGGATGGAACCTCAGAGACTCCTTGATGAAGCACTCTAGAACGTTCAGGTTCTGCAGGTCGGCCGACTGGACGTCCTGCTCACCTGAGAGGGCAAGAAAGTCATAGTGATGTACGTCTTTTATCATGCACAAAGGATCATTTCTGATGGGAAATCCAGTTAAAAACAGTTTCTGATGGTTTCCACCTGGTCCAAATGGTCTAGATTGGACTACTACCTGTTGGGGCCAATATTGACCTGGTAGACCATCTTGGTTATGCTGGTAAGCCACCTTGGGCCATCAACCAACTAGCTATCATGTTCCAGTCACCAGGTTGGCCACCTTAAATCTGCATTAGATAAAATTGTCTTGTGAAAGGTTTACCGTACCTATCTGAGACTGTATCTCCTGTACTATCTGCTCTTCCACAGCAGAGTTCTGCTTCAGCAGCAGAAGCATGAAGAACAGACTGATGGAGAGGGTGTCTGGAGCGGCAATCACCATCTCCAGCACACACTGCCTCACGTCGTCCGCAGACAGCTCGTCATGGTTCTGCAGACACGTGTGGTAAGTTAACACATTCTGTTGCTTTAATGTAGGAGATGGTACATAAATGAAGAGTACATGTTTGTGAACACACCTGAGCAAATATCAGCTCCGTTGCGAAGTCCGTCTCATCCAGCTTCTCCATTTTATTGATGGCCTGTCGCTTTTGCTCCACAAGCTTTTCCATTTCATCCTGCAGCTCTTTTCTGCAAGAAAACACTTCTTAAAGGGAATGTATGAAAAAAGTACTGCATAGAGAAGATCCTTTCAACCGCATGCCTTTTCTTCAAAATGGCCTCCAAATCATGTATCAGCACCAAAGTCAATTGTGACAAAGTTACTTTTTTTTTCTGTTAACAGAATACATGCAAAAAATTGCTCACAGGACCTTTAACTGGAAACATTCACATGTGCAAAATGATAATTCGTTCAAACTATCAACTCTCAACTCTGGCCCTCAAAGTCCACTTTCCTGCAGAGTTTAGCACCAACCTTGATCAAACTCTTCTGCCTGCAACTTTCTAGTAATCCTGAAGACCGTGGGTGCTTCTCTATACTCAAAAGCCATGTTTCCACCGAAATTACCCAGAACAATTTGTCACAGGATCTTTCCCGCCCCCCCCTCCAGACCTGTTGCTGTCTGCGTCATCATCATTCATCATGATCTAAAGTACCGTGAAGATTAGGCAAATTAGTCCGGTGACGTAGGACTGCACACAACTTTCCAGTTCCCACTGGATTTCGTCCTCCGCATATAAGCTTAATAAAGCCCGAACCTTGTTGTCGGTCCATACTACCTCGTGAGCAGAGATTTCTGAGTGGGAAATTTTTCCCCGAAACTTCATTTAGACCCTGGTCCCTGCGGTCGAAACACACTGAGTACCACCCCAAAGTCCCTAGTTCCTGGGGAAAGTTCCTGCGGTGGAAATGCGGCTTAATTGATGCTTCGTTAATTTCCTCGCTCCTACATCCTCAAGCCCGTGACCCGGAAACCAATCGAATTCAGCCGTCTTGAAGGACATCTCAATTCTACAATTGCACCCCGTGGAGGCAACGAATGAGCGAGGTAGCTTCCTGAGGAGTCATGAGCGAGTATGCACAGGTGTATCCTTATCTTGCATCCTAAGGGGGTGGAGCTAAGACACAAGGAAAGGAAGCAAGGGAAGGAAATGAGGATGCACAAATAAGAAATGGGAAGCTCCCCTTGCAAAACTCTGCAGGAAAGTTGATCTTGAGGGTCAGAGTTGAGACCCCCTGATCTACAACAATCTATGAGATATCAAAAGATGGAGCAGTGCCAACAAGCAAACAGCAAACCCAACAGCAAACCCACAAGCTGTAAGTAATTGTTTTTGCTTCTTCACCAATCAAAGTAGAGATACTTTACATAGTCCTTAAAGGTGCAGTAGCAAAAATTGCAAAAGGCTGTGACTTCTACAGGTCAGAGAGAGAGTGGAAAATGGTTGTTTTTGGTACAAAAAAATCTTGACGCAACTTATACAAAGGATAAATTAATTTAAGTATGTGGTGGACTCACGCTGCCAGGTGGTATTTTTTGTACACAAAGTCCAGTTTGAAGAAAACATCTGGCTGTATGAGAACTGTCTGCCAGGTACTGAAATACCGGTGGATTTTTATCAACAAGTCTTTCTCTGCATTGAACAAGTATAAAGAGAGAAGTTAGTGATCTTACATTCTTAATATAAAGGTTGTCAGTGATGCCATAAAAGAACCATTTTTGTTTCCCCAAAGAACCGTTCAGTAAACATTCTAAAAAGAACCATCTTTCCTTATTGTGAAGAACATTTTAATACTCTTAAGTAAACTTGTGAGGAATGTAAAGTTTTGATGGATGTTAAAGGCTCTTAACGGAACCATAGATGCCAATAAAGAACCTTTATTTTTAAGAGTGTACTGTGAAAAATTCAAATCTATAACTTTCTAAGGTCATCCATGTTAATTTTAAGTATCAAGGTTATATAATTTCCCAGCATAATCAAGGGTTTTACAGCCTTCTCCTCTGGTAATAGATATAATCAGACCAATTAGATCAAAAGAATCTAGTTCCAAAGAACCATAAAGCAATTCAAGAACCTCATAGAGCCAAAAATGGTTCTTGATTAATAGAGTAACCCTTGCTGAACCCAAAGAACCACTGGGGAACCAGTGAATAATCAAATGGCTGACCGCTGAGAGGGATTTTTAGGAAGAGTCTATTGGAAACGTCCACCACAATACAGCGCAGAAGATTGAGCACGTCCACATGTCCTGAGCGGTCCGTGAACTCCTGCAGGACGTCAAGCTGTTTGTTGGTGGCGCTGACACACACGTCTACTGACTTCTGGAGACCTGGACCTGTAAGAGCTACACAAACACATAAACAGTAGATTCTGATGATTCAGTGTAGGAACTGATCTGAGACCACTGAATAACACCCACCTTTGGTGAAATATGTTCTCACTTTCTTCCACAGTGTGATGTTGCTGTTGAAGATGATGCCTTGTTCAAACATGCCAATGCACTGCAGACCTTTTGTACTGGCAAATCTCCCGATGTAATTATTGCTCTTCAGAACATGATACACGGCGGAGGACCTGAAACAGTTTTTTTTTTTTTTTTTTACACTAAAATTTGACACCATCCAAAATGCTGCCCTCATGCATTGCACTCCTCATTTGAGTCAACACTTAGGGCCGTTTACACGACACCATTTTCAATTGAAAATGTTTTGGCCATTCATTTACACAACAACAGCATTTTAGGGGCCTGAAAACGATAACGATACCGTTATCGTCTCTGTGTAAACTACAAAAAACGTTGAAACAGTGACGTCATGCGCATGTTTATCACGTGTTCAGTCAATAAGTGCGTCATGTTTCTTTACAAAGTGACATTGCCAACTACTGGTCTGGCATGCATAATACAGCATTTTTAGTTGTTTTCGCAGATCCGTATGAACGGATCAGTTTGACAACGTTGTACGCGAAAAACACAAAGAAAAAACGATTCCGTTTTTAGTACATCGTTGTCGTGTAAACGTACCGTAAGTGTCATAATTGGATATTATGGACTTGAGTAGCAGACTGTACCAAAAAAACTATGTTTTGCCTCATAGGGGGTGCTCTTGAGCACTTTTTTGAACAACAAATTTCACTATCAGTTAAGATGCGGTGACATTTATGATTGTCCGGCGAATTTTCATGGATGAAATCCAGTCATTTCAATTGGAATCCACACGATCAGGAATTCTGTGTGAGGGTGAAAAGTTTCCCCAAGCAGATGTTCAAATTGGTCATGCGGCTTCGCCATGTTGACCAACAGAAAGCTGCTTGTAAGTGACTTCAGTGTGAGCTGCGCTAATGATAATAGACAATGGATCTTTTTGCCTGCGAAATTTAACCAAAATTTCGGTAATGTGACAGCATTGGGTTTTGTGCTGTGTACGGAGAACCTCCTTGACGACACTTTAAAGTGTCACTGACGACACTTTAAAGTAGAGTAGTAGCTTCAAACTTTCTTTCAATTTTCTATCATTAGTTTTACATTTAAAACAATTTTGCTTATAATGTGTAGCATATATTATATTGACAGTACTAAAATTGAGAAATGGGACATCCTAGTTTACGTATACATGCAAGCAATGACCACAAGACAAGTGCAACATTTTGGACCTGGCCGTACAGGACTTCTGTTCATGAAAGCAAAATATATATTAAATGTATATTGTGGCAAGAAGGACGAGGCTGAGGGCTGTGAGAGAACGGCGTGCAGCTGGCACTCATTATCAATCATGCCACCGGCCTCGCGCTGTTCTCTCACGGCCCTCAGCCTCGTCCTGCTTGCCACATATATAAAGAGAGTCTATTTAAATCTGCAATCATTTGTTAGACAGATGAATGACATTTATGTTTTTCAGAACTTGCTTGCTGAGTATAACGGTCTCTTCTCCGTTGATCCAAACCCGAGCAATGCTGCCATATTTTTCGTTGTAGTAGTTGCATGCAGTGCCGATCCCCATCCACAGGAACCTACTGTAGCTCAGAACCGGGCCGAGACCCAGCCACCAGCCAGGACCTGAAAAACAGCAAGCACATCACACCTAGTGTAACCAGTAGGTACGTTGTTCCCAGTGAATCTGATTGGTTTTAACTCACCCGGGACTGCTGATTGGTTCTTCCAGTTCTTGGCTCTAAATATTCTGTGCAGCAGAATCAGCAGTAACGTTCCCGTCAGCACCAGTAGCATTCCCTGCACCGCAGCGGCAATGTTTACCGTACCCTCAACGACCTGCTCCATCGTCAAATCATCTACAGACGCACCTTGTGCACCTAAATATATTGAAATCTTCTTTATTGATATCTTAAAATGTTGGAAACTGCACTGTAAAACTGCAATAATTTTCTGTTAGCATGTTTCTAACTTTAAATTATACATTTCACAATATATGAATATTATTTCTGGCTCAGTTTTGGGGATTATGGCATAATATTGGTCCAGTTGTGGGTGAGTTCTGGGGTAAAGGTGGTGGGAGTTAAAGGTGTCTCATTTCTGGCTGACATCTGGGGATTCTGGCCAGTTATGGCTGATTTCTGGGGGGGACATGGAAGAAGTTGTGGGTGAGTTTTGGTCTGCTTCTGGCATGAATCTGGTTTACTTTTGGCAAGTAGCTTTTGGGCCAATCGTGGGCCATATTTCCATGTGGTATGTAGGCCAAACTCACAGCCGAAATTCAACCAGATTTGGCCCAATACCAATTTTCTATCTGCGATTGCACCCAGTTTGACGTCAGTGACATTCTTGTCTGCTGTTAGACTTGTGCTGGAGTAGATTTTACTCTTGCATTGTCAATACAAGATCTCTTGATGGAAATAACATCACAACATTTATTTCCATCAAGAGGTGCATCAATTTTTGATTGACAATGCAAGAGTCCAGCACTCTGTAAAGTCTCCTCCAGCACATCCCAAAGACTTTCAACGAATTTAAGGTCTGGACTCTTGATCCTTCATGCTCCCTCCCAACCATTCCAATATGAGCCTGATGAATCTTGACATTGTCATCCTGGAATATGGCCATGATGTGTCTTCATACATGGTTGTTTAAGAAATGAAAAGCTACACACTCCATCAATGAGGGTTAGAAGAACTGTTGCCAAACATATAACATGCTAGAAACCCTGCAATAATGATCCAATCACAGACTCTTAAGCATTTGCCTGTTTAAATCCAAACAGAGACTTTTCTTTTTTGGCCGAGCATAGTGTATATCCACAGAAGAAACAACAAAGTACAACTTTCATAAGCTGAAAAACTTCATAAAACACTCTTCATGAAAATGAAAATTTTCATGAAAATTTGATTTGATTTCCAGCCGAGAAATTCCGGTCTAATGAATTAGCACCAACTGAATAAATTGACTTCCGTTGGGGTAATATAACAAACACACTCACCTCTTTAGATCTGCATGTGTTTCATTTCTAAATGTGCCGTTCAGTAGCTCAGTCTTGCCGTTTGCATGCTCCCATCATGCCGAAGTTCATTAGCTGGTGTTTTACCCCAATATATATTCTTTCCCCAAGTTTTAAAGCTGTTTAAAACCCCCGGTTGCCAGGATACACCCTTGATTTTGCTTGTAAAGTGCCATTGAAAGCCTAAAGCAGTCCACCGGACACGTCCAGACCTGAACAATGAAACAATTATGGAGGCTTTCTTACTCTCCAGAATAAAGCCACATCAATGTGGGATACTGTTAGATCTTTCATGCCAATCTTTTCCTCCTCTCTTGTTATTTTTTCAGGGGTTTATTGACCTTTGTCTTGGTTCCAAATCCGTTGTCATTCATTCCCTGAAGGGCCTTTAATAAAAGCAGGTCAGATTGACCCAGAACCGCAGGAGAGAATGAGCTTTTATCTACCAAAGATGTGACACAATGTTGCCTAAGAAATGCAAGAGCTCATTCAGCTTCTTAAAGTTTCTAAGGTACACGGAATACAATTTATAATGTGAACCTTATGAACGTGCTTCCATTTAAACTGGAATCTAATAAAGATTGGGTTTTTTTGCAAGTGTGCAAGATTGAGTTCATAATAAGACATGCTGTCTACTTTAAGTGACATGTTCATTGAAATCTCTTATGTAATGTTCTGAATAATTAAATGGCTCTCTGAAAAACCAATTTTGATTGGTCACAACGTTATATTTTTGCATATTTCACTGGTGTTTGTGGAAACATGCATTCTCTTCTTGTATCTCTCTCTTTTCATAAAAAACACAAGAAAAACCTACAGTGGAAAAAATTACCTCAGAGGACTTTGAGATTTGTTTTATGGTGCCGCTTACAACAGTGAACCAGTGAGAGAATATATAAATTAATATTGTTTATTGCATTTGACTTTTTTTTAATGTATAAAGGACTATTTTTCAAAGTTACATCATTTTTAAAATCAATATTCATTATTTATTTATTTATTTGATGCACTGCATGATAAGAATCAGATTTTATTAAGGATTGCGAATTATCGGATCCACCACAGGAGAAAACTGGAATATGTGCAGACCAGTGTTATTTTAGTATCGCTGAGATACTGCTATAGTTTTTATCCATTTTTATATTTTCCATTTCAATGTTAACTAAAGTTTTTGTCATTTCCTTCTTTTGTTATTATTTTTTTTTAAATGTCTATATATTTAAATATATAGACATTTAATTATTATTATTTTTTTAATTTATTATTTAATTTATTTAAATTAATAATTAATCATTTAATTTATATTAATATTTTAATATTTATTTTTTATTTGTATTTATTTTTTATTTGTATTGTATTTTATTTGTATCAGTTTTAGTTATTTTAGTACATCAAGTTAAACTAAATGAAAATGAAAACTAAATGTTGTTTTGGCATTTTTAATATTTTATTTTATTTCTGTGGTAACACTACAATTTGTTAATATTAGTTAAAGGGATAGTTGAAAAAATTAAAATTAGTCCATGATTTACTCACCCTCAACTCATTCTAGGTGTATATGACATACTTCTTTCAGACGAATACAATCAGAGTTATATTAAAAAATCTCCTGGCTCTTCCAAGCTTTATAATGGAAGTGAATGGCTGTTTCTGTTTTGAAGTCCATAAAAGTGCATCTATCCATCATAAAAGTGCTCCACACGGCTCCGGGGGTTAATAAAGGCCTTCTGAAGCGAAGCCATGCGTTTGAGAAAAATATCCAAATTTAAAACTTTACAAACGGTAATCTCTAACTTCCGCTAACTGTCATACGCGCGTTCACGAGAGACTGGCGTTCCAGTGTATGACGTAGGACGCTCCGGTGAGAATATGCTAGTTCTCGCGAGAACCAAGTTTTATTTTGCTCTATCCTCTGCGCTTCCGCATTCGTCACCGGAACCGTGCATCATACGCTGGAACGCCAGTCTCTTGTGAACGCGCGTACGACTGTATTCGTCTGAAAGAAGAATGTCATATACACCTAGGATGACTTGAGGGTGAGTAAATCATGAGCTAATTTTCATTTTTGTGTGAACAAACCCTTTAACTACACCAGTTAACATGAACTAAAAATGAAAAATATTTCTAAAGCATTCATTATTTCTTAATGTTAATATCAACATTTACTAAAACATGATTAAAATTTCTATCTATTCTATCTAATTTCAAAAGTTCTTTCTGTTAACATTAGTTAATGAACCTGAACTAACAAAGAACAGTTGTATTTTATTAACTAATGTTAACAAAGATGAATAAGTACTGTAACTAATGTATTGCTCATTGTTAGGTAATATTAATTAAAGGTGCAGTGTGTAATATTTATGAGGATCTATTGACAAATGCAATATAATATACATCAATATGTTTTCAGTGGAGTATAAAGACCTTACATAATGTACCGTTTTTATTACCTTAGAATGAGCCATTTCTATCTCCATACACCGCGGGTCCCCTTACAGTGAAGACGCCATTTTGCGCCGACATGTTTCTACAGTAGCCCTAAACGGACAAACATCTCTACAGAGCGCTAGTCACTCTCTGCTCTCTCCGACGACGACATCTTTGTCCTGTGTCGGCCACCGTAGCTTCTCTATGCACTCCGAAAGGGAGGGGTGGGTGGTGGACGGTTGCAATTCGCAACGGCATTTACACAGCGCACCTTTAATGCATTAACTAGCCTTAACGGAATCTTATTGTAAAGTGTTACCATTTCAGTTAACAAAACTGTTAACTATAATATGCGTATAATGCTGCCTTCACGTGCTATCAGAATTAACGTAAATGTACTAGTTTAAAAATAGGACATGAATGCCCTCTCAAGTCAAAATTTGAAATCGATGTGCTCATGACTTCAGAAGTGGGCATAAGATACGTTCACGGCATGTCGGAATTACCGTAATTACGAGGTTCCGACTTGTAAAAAGCGTTCACGTCCTCATAGAACTCGTAACTACAAAGTGTAAACTCGGTAATGTCCGACTTGTACCACCTGACTGCACAGATTAGTTTCGCTGTTGATAGTGTTGCCATAGAAATGCATACCGGCTCAGAGTAGAACGTTACGCGTTGTCATCTCGTAATTACGGTAATTATGACATGCCGTGAATGCAACATAACCCTGGCACAGTCATGGCAACAGTTAATTAGTGCACTTCATTTCTAGAAGGATTTTCTTTGTCATCACTTTTTTTGCCTGCTGTCCCCAGACAGTGAAAGGGATAGTTCACCCAAAAATGACAATTCTGTCATCATTTACGCACCCTTATGTTGTTCCAAACCTGTATGAGTTTTTTTCTTGTTATAGCAACTTTTTCGCTGTACAGGCCACAGATTTGATTTTCAGTGTAAAGTGAATTCATTGTTAAAATGCTTTCGCCTGCTGTGAAGTCAACTAAACGTAAACCATGAGGTTGATTTGGAGGGAAAAAACTCATTTGACTTTGTTAATGATTGTGGTGTAAAAATGACTCTAAGCTGTAATTATTGTAGAGTTTATTCTATTTTTTTCACGTTTTGTAGTAAAGTAATTTCTACAAAGAACTGACATCAACACTAAAAAGTGATCAGTTGATTAACTTAAAAAAAGTGAGGAAACCCGTTGACTTTAAATTATTAAGTAAATAAACTTCATGCGTAATTGAAGTTATGTGAACTTGACAATTCCACATAACTCAATTTTTTCAAACTTTTATGTTAGATGCGATTAATCTCGATTAATCAATTTAGCAGCACTAATATATGTATATACAGTATATATATATATATATAATGTTTTTCTAGAAACTGAAATTATATCCATTTTGTGAAGCATATTCACAGACTTATTAACAGAAAGGAATATGAAAAAGGAAAACATCTGTCTCAAATTTCATCATCTTCTGAATCCATGTCAGTCCTTGGGCTGTCCTCATCCTCGCTGTCGTCCTCCTCCACATGGTCTCCATCCGCTTCACCAGTGTCGGGAATGATGACCACGTCCTCTTTAGTGTTGGGGTCGATGTCTTGCTTAAACCAGACCGCTTTGTAGCCGTCCTCAGTGCGGCGTTCTTTAGTCAGGATTGGTTTGACTTCCTTCTCTCCGTCGACGGTTTCTGAATCAGCCAGGCTGCTGGAGTCGGGCTCAGTGCTGCTGGTGGTGTGGAGGACAGAGGCAGCTCTGGGGGTCATATTCTCCTGCGCTGGCCCGCTTCTCTGCTGTGGCTTCAGCCCAGACTCCAGTTTATTCTCCAGGTCTGCAGCTAAATTAGAGTTGACACTTCCAGAATCCCCATCATGCTGGAAGCCCTCGTTGCTGTACTGCATACCCTTGTTAGGACCACCCGAGCCCCCACCAAGCTGTAAAAACAAAAATACTAACATTAACGGAATAGTTCTGTAAAACTTGTCATCATAAAGTTTGACATAACGGTTTTATGAACGCTGAATGTAACCAATTATATAAAAATCTGATCCAATATGAATTTACATGACAATGCATATACCATTTTTGCAATTCAATCTGAAAATATAAGGATAGTTTTGTGATTAATTTAATTTGAGAATGCTTCTACAAACTATTCATTTCAATCCAAAAATTAACGTAAGAATTGATTTATGAACGTTGGAATTTAATAGTTTTATAAACATTGCTCAGTTCAATCTGAAATTTTACACAAGAATGTTTTAATGAACTTTGAATCAAATTCTAACGTAATTGGTCGCATTCAATGGGAATTTATGTGAGAATACATTTATTTTTGAAATTTATTTGAACTATTTTTTAAATTCAATCCAAAAATGTATGTAAGGATAGAAAAGAATGCTTTTACAATCTATTGAATTCAATTCGAAAATTAACATAAGAATGTTTTTATGAACATTTGAATAACAATTCTTGTTAAAAAAGGTTTTAAAACTTATTTGATTTGTAGCAATTTATGAAGAATGCTTTTATGAATTATTCAATTCAATCAGAAAAAAATTGGTAAATTTTATAAACACTGAATGTGAAAATGTATGTGAGAATACGTTTAGGAACGGTTTAGTTCAATCCGAAATTTTACACAAGATGGTTTTATGAACATTGAATGTGACCAATTTCGTTCAAATTTGATTTACGTGAGAATACATTTATTTGCTATTTTTGCAATTCAATCCAAAAATGTAAGGATAGTTTTGTGAACGATTAAACTTGATAATTAACGTGTGAATTCTACGAACTATTCAATTCAATCCAAAAATTAACATAAGAATGGATTTATGAACAGTTTGGATTTACATCAATACATTTATGAACTATTTTTGCAATTCAATCTGAAAATGTAAGCATGGTTTTAAGAACAATTCAAACTGAAAATTAACTTAAGTTTTATGGTTTTATGAACATTTGAAAATTTCAATTTATGTTTAAAAGGTTTAACAGCTGATATGATTTGTGGAAGTTTATATACACTGTAAAAAAAAAAGTTGCTGCCTTAAATTTTTTAAGTACAATCAACTTGGATGTTTAAGTAATTTCAACTAAATTACATTAAACTGACTTAGAAAAGTTGAATCTTGTATAACATTAAAAAAGTTGAAAATTGCTTAAAGGTGCAGTGTGTAGTATTTATGAGGATCTATTGACAAATGCAATATAATATACATCACTATGTTTTCAGTGGAGTATAAAGACCTTACATAATGTACCGTTTTTATTACCTTAGAATGAGCCATTTCTATCTCTATACGCCTCGGGTCCCCTTACAGTGAAATCGCCATTTTGCGCCGTCATGTTTCTACAGTAGCCCTAAACGGACAAACTTCTCTACAGAGTGCTAGCTACTCTCTGCTCTCTCCGACGACGACATTTTTGTCCTGTGTCGGCCACCGTAGCTTCTCTATGTGCTCCGAAAGGGAGGATGTGCAATTCACAACCTCACCGCTAGATGCCGCTAAAATTCACACACTGCACCTTTAACATATTTTGATGAGTTAAAGCAATCCCAGACAGCAACATAGTGTGGATTCCGACGCTATGTTGCTGTTTGGGATGTAAAAACATATGTTGTCATAACTTATTGATCATATCATTTTTTTTTTACAGTGTATAGAATGCTTTTATGAACTATTCAATTCAATTAATGTAAGAATATTTTTAGGAATGTTTTTTTCTCAACTAATCAGTACGACATTTTACGTAAGAAGGGTTTTACGGATGTTTCAATTCTATGCAAATACATTCGATTTTACTGTTCAACCTGACAATTTATGTAAAAATGTTTTTTGCATGATTAGATTCAATACGGCAGTTACATTAAAGAAAGGTTTTGCTAACAATTCAACATGACCATTTACAAAAGAATGGTTTAACGAAGGTTTCAATTCAGTATGACAATTTACATGAATTGAATGACATTAATCAACAATCATTCTAAACAGAGCGTAACTTGTATTTAACCTAACATTCATTTGTTTGTGGAAACTCACTGTGCTACGGAAGATGCTAGCCTCGGAAAGCTTCTTCCAGTCTGTGTTGTGGCCCTTGATGCGGTGCGCCATCAGTCCAATGCAAACCAAGCAGAGAACGACAACCACAGCCAAAGAAGCCCCTACAGCCGCCATTTCCTCCGTACTGTACTCGCCTGCTTTCCCCTGCTGTCCTCCTGGAGCACAAGAGGAAAGAAACAGTTTTTGGCATGATTAAATATTAATTGAGTTTACAAGTATGATACACAAACTGCTGGAATTTCACAATTGCAATCATTTTGAATTACATGCTTAATGTGTTTTCACAGAAATTATCGCACACCCTTAATAGCCAGCATCCAAAAGTGTCTAACAGCATAAAACATGCAACCTTGATTCAGTAAATTTCATGTCATTAGCAATGATACATTCATGAATATTTTAAATCAGTTTTATTATGTGCTATGAGGGCACCAGTGGCCAGTTGGATAAAATGCTACTAGTCTTACAAGTTAGTCATTACATTTTTTTACTTTAAGATTGTTCATAATTTTTTTTAAGTCAGTTACATAATTAAAAATGTAAATAGGTCTAATTTGAATTTGAAAAATAAGACTAGTTTTTAAGACCGTCTTAGCAGAGGCTAATGCTGCTTTCACGCCATGTCGTAATTACGAGATGACAACCTGTGACGTTCTACTCGGAGCTGTTCACATCCTCAGGCCCTGTCTACACCTGTATTAAGAGGTGTTTTGGTCGATCAGATCACAAGTAGACAAAGAAGACAAATTACCCTTTACACCTGGTGTTTTAATCTGTCTCTTTTGTCCACTTTCAACCACTTCTGTCCTGATTTCTTCGAGGGGAGGGTCTATGGGCGGGTAAATGTATGGGCTTTTTCAGATCTTTCGATCTAATGGACAAAATTAGCAACCAGAGTCGATGGAAAACACACGGAGAGCAGTAGCTTTAGTTTCTGCTCTGACAGACACAAGACCAGCTGAACGCTGTGAGTGTGTGTTAGAAATCAGGAATGGTGAGAGAACATTGTGCTTGGTACGTTTTTCATCTTCAAACCAAACTTGAGTCTCCAGCTGACAAAGTTTAAATCCCGTCTGGCTAGCGCGCTTCCCATAACGTTTCCGCATTAGGTCAGTAGGAGGAGAGTAGACAGTCTTTTGTGGCTGTTTGAACACATTCGACCACATGAGCGTTTACACTATGAAAGCAATCAGGTCTGTTTCGGCTACCTCTGGAAGTGGTCGAAAATGGACAAGCTCAAAACGTTTCAGACCCCATTTACACTTGTATTATTTAGCGTCGTCCACTTGTAATCCGATCGACCAAAACACATCTTAATACCAGCTGTAAACAAGGCCTCAGATTTGTAATTATGCATTTCTATGGCAACACTATCAATGCCAAAATGTAGGACAGGAGGGGTTACATTGGTGCTGTGACCCAGATGGGGGGTGAGGTTTAGGGAGGTGAGTGTAGCAGGGCCAGCAGGTAAGAGCTGTGCAGGGAAGCCTTACTCCCCTAGCGACTGATGCTAGAGTCTGATAGAGTCTTTAGCATCCTTGTTAGCGCACCTGCCTCCCATGCCAGAAACGCTATTTTGAATCCCACTCAGAGTGGGGCGAGTAGGACCAGAGGGGTTACATTGGTGCCGTGACATCACGGTCAGATGGGGGGTGAGGTTTAGGGGGGTGAGTGTAGTGGAGGCTAGATAGTAAGACGTGCAGTGAAGCCTATTACTCCCCTGATCTCAAGAGCCCCACTAACGACTGAAGCTAGTGGCTGCAGTCTTTAGCATCCTTGTTAGCACACCTGCCTCCCATGGCAGAAACGCTAGTTCGAATCACGCTCGGAGTGGTAGAAGAACCGGAAGGGTTACACGTGGCCAGGGGACAACCGTGCCATAATCCATCCCTGGCAGAGTTAGACAGACGTCAGTCACGAACACTGCAAACCGAAACAGCAGCCGCCTTTTATAGTTCCTCCTGAACCAAAACAATGAGCTTATGCTGCGTTCACGCCATAACTACTGTAATTTGGAAAATATGGAAACCCGTGATGTTCTACTCGGAGCGGTTCGTGACTCGAATTTATGCGTTTCAATGGAAACATTATCAACGCTTAAATGAATCTGCAGCAGTCAGGTGGTACAGGTCAGTGCTCTCCAAGTTGTTTATGTTCATTATTATTATAATGTTATGTGCTTTGAGACATGAGGTAGTTTAACGCCGTCTCTCGTTGTACGCGTTCATGTGTTTTGAAGGAGGTGTGGCTTTGGAGACGCTTAAAGGGAGGGTGGGATCTTGTGCTTTCTAGCTAGCTCACTATTGCTAGCCTTTCCGAAAATTGCCTACCCTACCTTTAATATCTGCTGACACTTTATTTTAATAGTCCACCAACAGACAGTCTACTGACTGTAAGTAACTTTGCAAGTACATGTCAACTTATTCTATTAACCCAAACCCTAACCTAACAGTCTAATACTCTAATGAGAGTTAATTACGGTAATTCAGACATGGCGTGAACTCTCCTTAAGTTTATGCAACTGGCCACAGAGGATTTAGTAAAGCTAGTTAGCTTAGCATAAGCGTACCTGGGCTGCGGGGTGTAGTTGTGTTGCTACCTGGGTGAGAAGTGGCGGTGATGTCTGTTAGCTGTGTGTTAGCGGTCTGATCTGTTGTTATGATAGTAGTGACTGGTGTGGTAGTGGGAACCCCTGTAGAAAAAAGGGCGTCACCATTCAAGAGCTTTGAGTGATTCAAGTCAATCTTTGAAATTCAATTTATGGACCAAATCAATTGCATTGTACTATTCATGGATGTTTCTCTTCAATGGCTTGAAATGAAAATGGATTGAGCTGAACCCTAGAAAGGGATATCCACACATCCTTCACCACACCCTGCTAGCCACTTTCAATTATCCCTGTTGTAATTAGGTGTTGTCTTGATAGCATGCAGTATTGGTCTGGTCTTACCTGGCGTGACCTCAACCGTGAGAGAAGCCGTGCTGGATTCATCATTGTCTGTGTCAACCACCCTCATCTGAGTCACATTGAATCATAGTCATAAATATTTTCATGTGTCAAGAGCACTAAACATTGTATGAATTATTAAATTCTTACTTGTAAATTCACACTGCCAGGGGAAACCGCCTTCGCCATGAGTATGAAACCCTCTGGAGTAATTGAGAATTCAGTACCGTCTACAACCTCAAATTTGATGTTAGGATTATACCCCTACAGAGACAGAAATCCAGCTGTTTACGCAAGAAATATTACGATGGGCATCATTTATGAAACCCGAGCAGAAAACATTTCTGTAAATCAATCAATAACCATTCTTATGTAAATTGTAACATTGAATTTAATGCAACAATTCAGTTAAGAGTGGTTCATTTAATTCAGTGTGACTGTTTACATAAGAATGGTTTTATGAGTTATTAATTTCAATCCAATTTCAATTCAATTTTTTTTTTACATTTTTAACAAACAATTCAATTCACTGTGACAACAACATTTGGTTTATGATCAATTAAATCCAAGAATTTACTTAAGAATGTGATGTGATGATTTTTGTAAGATTGAATTCAATGTTAGTAAAACCAATGCAACACTTTACCCAAGAATGTTTTTAAGAATGATTAAATTAAATGAGACAGTTTTACAAACAATGCAACAATTTATGTTAGAATCGTTGGACCCACTTTATATTAGGTGGCCTTAAATATGTACTAACATTTAAATTAATCATTTAATACAATGCACTTATTGTGTACATGCATGTTTTTACATTGTACTTACATTTTAAAAATTAACTGCATGTAATTACATCTGTAATTCTATTCTGTAGTTACATTCATAATTACATTGTTGACACTTCCCTTACACCTAACCCTACCCTTGAACTTACCCATACCACCACACCTGTCCCTAACCTTACCCGTATCAATATCAGCAAAAGTGTTTTGCAATACAATATGAACACAATAAGTTCATATTGCCTCAACTTATTTTTTGATGTAAGTACATAGTAGTTGGCCACCTAATATAAAGTGGGACCGAACTGTTGTAGGAACTATTCAGTTCAGTCCAAGAATTTAGAATGGTTTTATAAAAAATGTATCTGAATGTGTCGATTTTTTTATTGAATTTAAGAAATTTAAGAAAGATTCAATAAAATGCTTAATTTTTTTTACGTTCAACATGACAATTTATGTATGAATGGTTTTATAATCAATTCAGATTAAGAATTTATAATACATATAGAATATTTTATAAACACTTAAATGTAAGAACGGTTGTGAATATTGTCATTTATGTTTATATTTTCAGTAATTATTTTGTATATATTTACTGACTATATATAAATCCAGATTTTTTTTCTCTTTTTTCTTTTCTCTGTGTGTTTTGTTGTCCTACGTTGGTTACTGTTTTTTGTTTTTGCTTTTGTGTTTAATATAACTTCAAAACTTTAAATAAGATTTTTTTTTTTTTTTTTTTTTTTTTTTTTTTTTTTTTATATAAGTAAGAATGTTTTTACGAACATTAAATTCAGTGCAACAGTTTACCCAAGAATTTTTTAGGAATGATTTAATGAAATGTGACAATATCATAAAATATTCAATGCAATCTAAGAATTTTTGTAAGCATGGTTTTATGAATATTGAATTAGATGTGATGATTTATATGAGAATAGTTTTCGCAAGAATTTATCAAAACATCCGGTGATTTTCAAATGATTTACAAAAATTAATTAGACTCGTGTTTTACTATTGATGCTCTTGTGTTTTCTATTATCTAGACTAACTTCCAGATCTTGGATGGAACACGTGCACAGATTCAGAATGCTGTTTGTCTCTGAGTTTCTTACATTAGTAAAGTCTTCATCGGTAGCCTGGACTCGGAGGGGTCTGTTGGACGTTTTGCTCTCCAGTACCAGACTGTCCACACCTGCGTCCTCTGAGATGAAACCTTTGTAACTTGGCTTCACAAATGTTGGAGGGTGATTGCTGGATATCACCACCTTCAGGATGACTGTAGTGGTGGCAAACTGATCAGCGTTCTCCTTCTGATATGCCTAAGGAAAACAGGGAAATTTAGTTTGGGAAGCAACTACAATCTTAAAGATAAAGGTTTTGGTTTCCATTTTGGCTCCCAAAGAACCTTTTAGTTAACATTTTTAAAAGAACCATTTTTTCTTAGGGTGAAGAACATTTTACTCTAAAGAACCTTTTTTCACTATGAAGAACCTTTTGTATAATGGATGTCAAAGGGGTCATGAACTGCATTGTTTTATTATTTTATAATGTTTCCTGTGGTGCACTTATAGTGTTAGTATGGTTTATACATCAAAAATTGTCATAATTTAGAAATAAAAGGCATTTTTTTAGCCCTCTGATTTGAACACTCTGTTTGAAGGGGCGTGTCTGCTGTGAGACTTCAGTGTAAACGCCCACTGCTGTGATTGGCTGCTGTGAAACTTCAGTGTAAACGCCCACTGCTGTGATTGGCTGCTGTGAGACTTCAGTGTAAACGCCCACTGCTGTGATTGGCTGTTGTGAGACTTAAGTGTAAACGCCCACTGCGGTGACTGGTTGCTGTGAGACTTCAGTGTAAACGCCCACTGCTGTGATTGCCTGCTGTGAAACTTCAATGTAAACACCCACTGCTGTGATTGGCTGCTGTGAGACTTCAGTGTAAACGCCCACTGCTGTGATTGGCTGCTGTGAAACTTCAGTGTAAACGCCCACTGCTGTGATTGCCTGCTGTGAAACTTCAATGTAAACACCCACTGCTGTGATTGGCTGCTGTGAGACTTCAGTGTAGACGCCCACTGCTGTGATTGGCTGCTCTGAGACTTCAGTGTAAACTCCCACTGCTGTGATTGGCTGACATCGTTGCATATGAAATGGATAGTATTACATGTGTAACTCTCTTGAAAAATTTTAGCACATTTTTACTATTACAGCTCTCAAGGTTAGCTAATCATGAAAAGTGTTGATTATAGCATTATAATTAAATCTATAGCGTTATATTTAGATCGTTGCATGAAAAGTTGCAGTGATGAGCATTGTAGCCGATCACAGACATGTTGAGCGCATGAATGCAGTGATCTCGTCATTGTAACTCGATATCTGCACACTAACAAATGCTTTCATCATAACTAACAGTGCAAACACAATGTAAATAAAAGATTTGTTGATTATTATGGGAGTTTTGGCAAGAGTCACTGATAAACTCGCAAAGGGAGCGTTCTTTGATTGCTTTCTATATATAATATCAAATCACAAATTATTTTCATCCTACTTAGGAAACAATGTGAAGTTTAGCGTTTAGTCACTGGTTTGATTTACTGACACATAGACAAAGAACATCTGACGGTACATGAATCATATCAGAAATCACTGATCTCAGGTCAGGCATTAGAATTAACATGGTTACTTACATGTTGTGGCATTACTGTCGAGTCCATATCATAAAAGTCTGTTTGCAAAGCCTGCGCTGAAATTGCGACTGATTTACCAAAGAATCCACAGTGAAATGTACCGAATACAAATAAATAATGCTCAACTGAGACATTCACATTGTTGAAAATAAATAAGCACATTCCTAGCATTAGGATCCTTTGGAAGGAAATGTTATTTTTAGTCCAGTGATCCTGTATCGCTCTTCTCTCCTCGTCATCTCACTAACACGCCAGTGGGCGGGGCCAAAGTTGCAATGATGAAGTAGGCGTTGATCTTCTGCAGAGGCAGTCTTTCACCTTTCTATAGGCACATTCCACAACGAGTCATTCTCTGGGCTTGGATACAATAAAAGCTATTTTTGGACTAAAAAGGAAGTTTTTGGTTCTGAAACTTACAGGATATTCTTATATAATATAATGACCTCTTATATGTCAAAAGCTCAAGGAAAATTTGATTTCTCAGTTCATGACCCCTTTAAGGTTCTTCATGGAACCATCAAGTGCACAGAAGATATACTCTGGTTCCCAAATGAATTGCATGTAACATTCAAAACACTGTTTTTTTTCTCTCACCATGACTGTAAGAACAATCGGTCCTGCCTCCCCTACTGGTTTTCGCATTGTGATGCTCCCGGTGTCAATGTTGATTGCAAATGTAGGATCTTCATTGTTTTCTGAACATCAAATTCATAAATTAAAACCTGTCGACTCTTCCCGGAGGAACATACATTTTTTATTTCAACCCATGAAGACTATAAACTCACCTCCAAGAAATGTGTAACAAATGGCCTCGTTCCTGCCATTGTCTCCATCAATGGCCAGGACTGGATTTGGCTTCAAGGACAAAGGACCTGTCTGTGGTGTACAAAAACATTCATATTCATATGCTCATCGATGCTGTAACTCAAGATCAGGCCACCACTTTAGGCTAAATCACACTGTGCCAATTAATATTGAATTTTGATATGTTTCCTAATATTTCTACATCTATTATCCAACTTTATAATGTGTTGGTGTTTGCTGGAGCAGTTTGAATTTCCCTTGAGAAACTCACCAATACCCACCTCTTGCTCATTTAATTTGACCGTCCCTTCATAACCAGAGTTTATGCACACTTGTGAAAACTCGGGCAGGGCTGAACAGGGCTGGAACCAAGGTGGACGATTGTCAATGTCTACGATATTGACTACAACGGTGGTTGAGGCAGTGTGTGAGACTTCTGCTGTAGATCCAGTTGGCGTGTCCTGAAATGTCATCAAATAAAAGTTGTTGGTGCAAAAAGGAGCATCTTTGGAAATGAAACCTTGAGGTCAAACCAACTCACCTGTGCATATAGCGTCATTGTGATTTCTTTAACTTTGTCATAATCCAGAATTTTTTTCACCAGAATGTTGGGATTGAAATCAGTCTGGAGGTCGAATTCTCCCTGAAAGAGAACAGAGGCCTTGTTTCAGAGAGACTTGAAATGCTTGTTTGTGATGCTTGTATTTCAATAATAATTTGGAACCAACATTAAAAGGGAATTTTCTTAGAGAATTGCAAAATGTAGATATTTCAGAACACACAGTTCCCTAAAGGACTGTTGTGATTATCATGAAATACAATGTATACAAACTCTATACACATTCTTTAGGATTTTTGTTGCGTACCCCAGGAGAATCCAGACGGTAGTAAAGTCTATCACTTTCATCACGATCGGTTGCTGTGATTAGGCCAACAGTGGTATCCACTTTTGATAACTATAAAAATCATTAAAAGCTTTCAGATTTTGAAAATGTCACGAGACAAAAGCAGATACATAAACAGGAATCAAAGGTAACATTAAAAGTTCATTAGCAAAGGAAGTGTAACAGGATCTTGACATTGTACCTCATCGACGTTTAGTGAGTACTGACTCTGTGCAAACGCTGGTGGATTATCATTTACATCCTCAACGATTATTTTCAGAACCAGTACAGTCTACAAGATAGAAATTTGACATGCAGGAGTTTACTTCAATAGCAAACATAGGAGCAAACATTTGAAAGAAGGAATTTAGGTTCATTTAAATAAAACACCATTACTTACAGGAGTTGAATCAACTTTTGTACACTCAACATTCACCTCATATGGTTTGTTCTTGTCAAATGTCTAAGAAAATCACATAACATAAAAGCTCTGTTAATTTGAACATAAAGCATTTTAAACTAATTGGTTTCTTTGAAATGCTATACTTAAATGAGGACACAGGTAGGGGTGTAAAAGTACTGAGAAATAATTAAGCTAAACTATTTGTACTTTATCAAAATTTCACTCATGTAAAAGTCAAAGTATCAAACCAAAACCATGCTTGAAAGTAAAATAAAAAATGACACGTGTAATTGTACTTAAGTATCTAAAGTCAATTCTATTATAGCTAAAGTAATCGGATTTTGAAACCAGATTTTGAAAATCGGACCGAGCACCACAACACACTCGTAGCCAATCAGCAGTAGGGGGTGTGTTCACTCATGATGGGGGGAGGAGAGAGGGTGAGCCAATCAGCAGTAGGGGGCGTGTCCACTCATGATGGGGGGAGGAGAGAGAGTGAGCCAATCAGCAGTAGGGGGTGTGTCCACTCATGATGGGGGGAGGAGAGAGAGTGAGCCAATCAGCAGTAGGAGGCGTGTCCACTCATGATGGGGGGAGGAGAGAGAGTGAGCCAATCAGCAGTAGGGGGCGTGTCCACTCATGATGGGGGGAGGAGAGAGAGTGAGCCAATCAGCAGTAGGGGGTGTGTCCCCTCATTATGGGGGGAGGAGAGAGAGTGAGCCAATCAGCAGTAGGGGGTGTGTCCACTCATGATGGGGGGCGGAGAGAGAGTGAGCCAATCAGCAGTAGGGGGCATATCCACTCATGATGGGGGAGGAGAGTGAGCCAATCAGCAGTAGGGGGCATATCCACTCATGATGGGGGAGGGGAGAGAGTGAGCCAATCTGCAGTAAGGGGCGTGTACACTCATGATGGGGGAGGAGAGAGAGTGAGCCAATCAGCAGTAGGAGGCTGGTCATTCATGAAGGGGGAGAAAAGAGAGTCAGCAAGAGGGAGATTTTAAGAAAGAGAGATGGCCAAGAGACATTACAAAAGAGAAAAGGTCAGAGGAATATCACTGGAAAAAGGATTATGATCAGGCAAAAGCTTTCGGACCCACGTTAATATTAGAAAAGCTTTCAAGTGCTGGAGAGACCGAAGCAGGAAGGCCTGAAAACAGATGCCGAGGTTGTGTTGTTTCTGCTCCATACATGGTTAACATTGGACTTTAGTGTGTGCTGCTGGCGACTAACAACGCTGTATATACTTGTGTATTGTAGGCCTTCAACTGTATTTTCATTTTTTGTTGTTCCTTGTCGTACGTTCGTCATCTTCGCTTTATTTTTCGCAAAGCTTTATTTGCTTCGCTTCTGCTATTATAAAGAGACATCTACTCTTGCATTACGTGTTCCTGTATTTTGGGGGTGGAGCAATGAAGGGAGGGTTGTGTTTGTTTGGGTTGATTTCTAATATCAACAGTGTTCAACAATAGGGTCTGCTGAGAACTAAATATTCCCCTACGGCCATTTTCCTGGCTGCATTCGCACCGCCAGTAGGAAGTGACGTAAGCCACGCTTGTTGTTGTGATTTTTATTTTGACGGCGCAGCGGACATTTTTTTTGACTGCGCTGAGAACACCAGAGACTGAGCACACAGCGCTCCCATTCTCAGTCTCCATTAGTTTCTGTTTAACAGTCCTGTCTAATACATTATTTGATATAACTGTTATACAAAGAAAGTAAACAGTATATGAAAAAGTATTAGCGTTTGCTGTGTGGTTGATGCCCAATGTCGCTAGCTGAGCAGAAATACAAAATCATGTTTCGCTTGGTCCCCTCAAAGTGGCGTAGCGTAGAGGTTGAGAGGTCCATCTATCACTGTTTTCCATGTTCGTAGAGTTAGTTTGTGGAGTAAATATATATGTTATTATCTGTGTGTGTACATAGCTTTTTTTTAAATGGCGGGTGCTGGTGTTTCGCTTGTGTTCGGCTAATCAACGTATACTTACGTCACTGGTAGTTCTTATTGTGCTACTCTGAAGTAGGAGCAAATTTAGTCCCCCCTTAAACTAAAATCGTTCCCAGTTCCTGCGGTGCTAACATGCCATAAAGCGGATACTTTCGCCATTAGTTCTATAGGAACTATGAAAAGGTTCCTCCAGTACGAAAGCCCCTAATGATTCTCAGAAATCACTTACTGCACCTTTAAGTGAGAAAACAACCAAAACACACCAGTTTAGATTGAAGATTCAAGTTGTGGTACGTGCAAAGGACTTTCACTGGCTATGGTTTCACTAAAAGTTATGTAAAATTCACTTGTGATTATAGTAAGTACTTTGTACTTTACACCCCAGGAAACAAGCAATGTAAATGATAAATTTAGAGTGTTTTGGCTGAACACAACAACAGACTCTTCATATTAACCTCATAGTCCAGCACGGTCTCAGCAATGAGATTGTATCCAATAAGCCCGAAGAGACCCACTGGATCTTGACTAGTGATTCTGGCCATCACCCCTTCCTCAGCGGTGATTGTTGTAACAATGGCACCAGGAGCGTTGTTTTCCTTAATAGCAGTTAAGGCAACTGCCGAGCAAAGGCCTGTACCATTCATGGAAAGGGAATTCAGAATTAACAGTCATGAATGGTCCTGGTTGGCACTGCAAAAAGTGGCTGTTAGAAAGTATGGAACAAAATACAAGTAGGCCAACTAGTTCACCCAGAAATTAAAATTCTGTCATCATTTACACACCCTCAAGTTGTTCCAACACTTTGTGGATTTTTTTCTTCTGCTGAACACAAAAGATGGACCCCATTGACTTCCATTGTATTTTTTCCCCATACTATGCAAGTCAATGGGGTTGGACCCCAACATGTCAACTGTTTGGTTACCAACATTCTTCAAAATATCTTCTTTTGTGTTCAGCAGAAGAAAAAAAATTCATACAGGTTTGGAACAACTTGAGGGTGAGTAAATGATGACAGAATTTTTTTATTTTTGGGTGAACTATCTCTTTAAATCCACATATTTCAAAACCACTGAATTAGTTGAAAAAAGTCATTTTAATTAAAAATATGATTAAGCTGAAATTTCTTTTAAAATAAGAGTACAGACTAGATTTAAAGTTGGAATACAATTGGAAATAAGACCACAATTTTAGTTTGAGAATTTGCAACGCATTTTTAAATGTATCCATAGTAAAACATATGTGCATAAAACATCATTACTGTTATTAAAATGTGTAAAAGGTTCATGATTAATGCTAGAAGATGATCAATCAGTATAATCAGTGTTATAATAAAATCGACAAATTTCCTAATTCAACCATGTCTTGTTCTTAAAAAACAAACAAAATCGCCTCAATGTTCAATTAGCCATAACTAGCACAGCTTGAAATATTAACATTAAATATTAACAACTTAATTCCTGTTTTGGAAATATATCATATCTGACCATAGGCCTACACGTTTTTCCGCAGTGTAACGTGCCATCTCTCAAACCACTGGGGATTTTTATGTTTCTAAATGTTTTAGCCTATATAAGAAGATCTGATTATGTAATATTTTTCAGTTAAAAATGTTCATCACTTACTTTGCGCTTCACTGAACTTGCTGAGTGTGAAAATAACCAGGAGAAAGAAAACAGCAGAAGATTCTTTAGGCCTCAAATCCATTTTGTGTTAGATGATGGATCAATAAAGGAATATCGAAAACGACTCCCTTTGTTCTGACTGAATCAAATTCCCATCAGGCATTTGTGAGCGATACTAATGTGTGAAAATAGACTTCAATCTTAACCTTTGAGACGCACGCTTATCTCATGCAGGTTTATTGGCTATAAAGATGAGCACAGGTGGACTTTTGCCTTGTATACATTCACACAGCTGCATTAAATGTACATACATCTCATAAACCATGACCACACTGAGGAATGATGTGTGCAGATGGTTACCATCAGTGCTGTTTCCAAAATGTTATACCATTTCAAATGTGAAGTTGAAACCATTATTAAAAAAAAACTTTAAATTAAAAGAATTGTATTGGAAAAGTTTGGCAATAAATATGAATGTTGAAGATGTTTTTAACTCTAATGTAACTTTTATATTATCCCTTGGTAAACTACTATTCCTGAATGAAAAAGTGGCTTAAATTAAGCAATGGGAAACGTTGTCAACAGAGGGATGTTGATCAATTCGCAATAGAAAACAAATTGAGTTTGAATTTGAGTGAAATAAACTAGCTAGATAAGCTAACAGCATCACAAAAGCAAGTGTGAATTATTCGGGAGAGAATCTATTCACATATATATATGTGTGTGTGTGTGTGTGTGTGTGACCCTGGACCACGAAACCAGTCATAAGTCACACGGGTATATTTGTGGCAATAGCCAACACTACAACACTATACCCAATGGTCAAAATTATCGATTTTTCTTTTATGCCAAAAATCATTAGGATATTAAGTAAACATCATGTTCCATTAAGATATTTTGTAAATTTCCTAATGTAAATATATCAAAACTGTATTATTAGTAGTGATATGCATTGCTAAGGACTTGATTTGGACAACTTTAAAGGCGATTTTCTCAATATTTAGATTTTTTTGCACCCTCAGATTTTCAAATAGTTGTATCTCGGCCAAATATTGTCATATCCTAACAAACCATACATCAATGGAAAGCTTATTTATTTATTCAGCTTTCAGATGATATATAAATCTCAATTTCAAAAAAATGACCCATGAGTCATGACTGGTTTTGTGGTCCAGGGTCGGTCACACACACTCACACACACACACACACACACACACACACACACACACACACACACACACACACACACACACACACACACACACACACACACACACACACACACACACACACACACACACACACACATATATATATACACTCACCTAAAGGATTATTAGGAACACCTGTTCAATTTCTCATTAATGCAATTATCTAATCAACCAATCACATGGCAGTTGCTTCAATGCATTTAGGGGTGTGGTCCTGGTCAAGACAATCTCCTGAACTCCAAACTGAATGTCAGAATGGGAAAGAAAGGTGATTTAAGCAATTTTGAGCGTGGCATGGTTGTTGGTGCCAGACGGGCCGGTCTGAGTATTTCACAATCTGCTCAGTTACTGGGATTTTCACGCACAACCATTTCTAGAGTTTACAAAGAATGGTGTGAAAAGGGAAAAACATCCAGTATGCGGCAGTCCTGTGGGCGAAAATGCCTTGTTGATGCTAGAGGTCAGAGGAGAATGGGCCGAATGATTCAAGCTGATAGAAGAGCAACTTTGACTGAAATAACCACTCGTTACAACCGAGGTATGCAGCAAAGCATTTGTGAAGCCACAACACGCACAACCTTGAGGCGGATGGGCTACAACAGCAGAAGACCCCACCGGGTACCACTCATCTCCACTACAAATAGGAAAAAGAGGCTACAATTTGCACGAGCTCACCAAAATTGGACAGTTGAAGACTGGAAAAATGTTGCCTGGTCTGATGAGTCTCGATTTCTGTTGAGACATTCAGATGGTAGAGTCAGAATTTGGCGTAAACAGAATGAGAACATGGATCCATCATGCCTTGTTACCACTGTGCAGGCTGGTGGTGGTGGTGTAATGGTGTGGGGGATGTTTTCTTGGTACACTTTAGGCCCCTTAGTGCCAATTGGGCATCGTTTAAATGCCACGGCCTACCTGAGCATTGTTTCTGACCATGTCCATCCCTTTATGACCACCATGTACCCATCCTCTGATGGCTACTTCCAGCAGGATAATGCACCATGTCACAAAGCTCGAATCATTTCAAATTGGTTTCTTGAACATGACAATGAGTTCACTGTACTAAAATGGCCCCCACAGTCACCAGATCTCAACCCAATAGAGCATCTTTGGGATGTGGTGGAACGGGAGCTTCGTGCCCTGGATGTGCATCCCACAAATCTCCATCAACTGCAAGATGCTATCCTATCAATATGGGCCAACATTTCTAAAGAATGCTTTCAGCACCTTGTTGAATCAATGCCACGTAGAATTAAGGCAGTTCTGAAGGCGAAAGGGGGTCAAACACAGTATTAGTATGGTGTTCCTAATAATCCTTTAGGTGAGTGTATATATATATATATAATTACACACACATAAACACAAACAAATGATGCTAGCGCATGCTATCATCGATGGGTGTAGGCAGGTTTCACTTATGATAACGGTAATGTTCAAGCACTTAAGCAATCTTATCTCGATCTCACATTTACTGTAAGTATCTTATTATATTACAGATACGACAAGGGAGAAATTATTTCCTAGACATACCTGCTATATTTATATTTCGTCTTTCAAAACCACATGACCACCGCACATTAGCATGACGAACATGCAAACAACTCTGTGCGCTGTACGTATAAACATTAAGAAATGTTTGAGGATATTAAACCTAATGCTTTGAAAAGTTGGTTTTCCTCACAATTTGCTTGCAATATTGTGATGGTGGTCTCAGAATGGTAATAATACCACGATACTGTGATGTATCACTTCGTTTAGCCTACCATATTCATGTACCATTAACAACTTCTTAATATATAAGATTTTAATGCTATTTTTTTTTTTTTTTACATGAACTTCAGTTAAACATGACCGCGCCAGTTTATTATGACCTCATGCAATCTAAGCCAGCCTATGATTGGTGATATATTAATTATGATCCTGTGAGTCACATTAGTGATGTAAAATCTTTGCATAAAGCTCTTATGAAGGGTCATTAAGTTATTGTCTAGTGTTAAATTCATAAACCAACATGTGCCTCTGAAGAGCTAAAGGTGTGGTTTAATAAACAAGACATGAAGCAGTTCTCACATCCAAAGTTTAATTGCATCTGGGAAATGTCATTGGTTTTATGACTACATTTCAATCTGCAGTTTGACATGTTTGGGGGGTAATTTTTATTCAAATATATACAAACAGTTTGTCTCAAACATGTTAAAACTGATTCAGACATTGTGAAGTAGTTGTCTTCATGTTTCTTGGACATGAAGCCACAGTCTTCACTCGTACATGTTTGGGCATGAATACTGTCTCATCAGGAAAATCAATCTGTCTGAATCTCCACCGACGCCGCTGCAAACACAGAGAACAGGCAACATGAACGCTATACATGTAAGCTCGAAATGTTTCATTTGAGATCATTCATAGCTTAATGTTAAAAGAAAAATGTGTTGAAACATATTACTAAGTATATCTGTACGGGTTAGCTTACTGCACTGTCAAATTATATGATTTTACATTGCTTTAATGCAACTTTTTTTTATAAGCTATACAAGATTCAACAATTTTTTTAGTCAGTTTAATGTAATTTAAATTGAAATGACAAACATCCAAGTTGATTGTACTTAAAAACATTTGAGTGTGCCAAGTGAAACAGACTATAAAAGAAAAATGTACACACCATAATATATAACAATAACTGAGTTTGTTAAATGTTAAGAGAAAATTGTGCATAACGGCTACTTTACCTTTTCTTGCTGCTCTGCATACGTTTCAGGAAGGTGCAGATAGATGTGATTTTAGCTTTAGATTTCAGGAGATCAGCGTATCTGTTTGTGAACTCAATGTCGCCCAGCTGCCTCGTCTGAAGCCCAGATCTCCTGGAGATACAGGCCAGATTCAGTGTCTAAGTGTTGACTCAAGTACATCAGTTTCTTCCAGAAAAAGGCTCTAGTATATGGCAAGCCATTTTGACTTTTATTCATTCCCAGGATATGAATTCTTAATATCAACAATTACATTTTCACTAGTTAAAATGATAATTCTTGATATTAGGAATTAGATTTCTACTAGTAACAACGGCAATCACTTGCAGAAACGAAATGTTTGATATCAAGAATAAAATTTCAGCTAGAAAAAACTATTATTCATGATATCTGTAATTGTATTTTCACTAGTTATATGTCACCATAATGTTATACAAAATTATAATTTTTTACTAGTAATTGTATTTCTGCTATGTGAAATTGGAATTTCAACTAGTATGAAATCAATTCTTGATATCAACAATTGAATTTGAATGGCAGCCTATGGTGACATTTCAGTAGTGAAAATACAATTACAGATATCATGAATAATATTTTTTTCTAGTTGAAATATAATTCCTGATATCAAGAATTCGATTTCTGCAAGTGATGGTGTCATTGCTGATATCAAGAATTATCATTTTTACTAGTGGAAATGTATTTCCTAATATCAAAAATGGCCATTGCCAATAACTACTGATTAGAAATCCAATTTCTGATATTATATTTTAACCAGTGAAAACTGAATTGTTGATATCAAGAATTAATATCCTGGGAATGAATAAAAGACAAAACGGCTTGCCATACTAGTATTTAATTTAAAATGTGTTTATAAATTGATACTCCATTTCAAAAGTAGATATTACAAGAACCTGAGAAGAACTCCACTCGGTGGCGGCCTGCACTTAACTACACATGACAAGACCACAAAATTGACTTATTAACAAAGTTTATGACACCCACCCGCCTTGGTCTGCAACAAACATATCTGCATCATCCCTGGGAAACAACACTTTTCTGGGAGAACAGATGTCTGTTCTTGAGACGCTGTCCTCTTCTCCGAGATACCTGCGATGATAAAAGCCAAAACACAAACGCGTCGATACATCAACTGTGAATCTCCTGCAGTTTTATCAATGCACAAAAGTTTATTTGGTATGTGTGTTTCAGAAAAAAAAAACAAGGTAAGAAAATTGAAAATCTTATCACCTCCAGACAGAACTGAAGAGAGTGGGATGAAGAAGCAAGGACAAAGAGATAAAAATCTAACAAGATTTGAAAGGTCTAAAAATACACGACTAACCAAAGTTATGAACCTGGCTTTAATTTTTATTTCACAAACAAAAGATCAGATAGAGGTTGAATATTCAGCAAGTTTTTGAAGTTGAACGAGGCCTGACCTGCCCAGAACCGGAAGGCTGGTCGCACACTGGATGAGAAATATCGCAAGGATGGACACCTGCGTCAGACTTGTGAGAACAGACATTTCCACACCTTAAAAAGACAAAAATTGGGAGTTTTAGGGTGACAGACAAACCAGTTTTCCTGCCAACAGAACCTCAATCAGAAACGTCACTCACCCTCGGTTTGAAGCTCTGGTGGCGGTCTAGCAGTCGTCCAAGGGTTCTTGTCTGGTTTTTTTATTCCCATCCTTTTTGTACCCCAAAAATAATTGATCATGAAACGTCACCATGACTCATAAAGTCATATTCCAAGTGTGTTTTATTGGCCTCACTATTTGCTTTCTCGTTTGTCATGTTTTCCTACACTTCATGTGTCGACCACAAGAGCACTCATGCTAATAAAGATAAATAGTTATGCATACGTTTCAGGAAGGTGCAGATGGATGTGATTTTAGCTTTAGATTTCAGGAGATCAGCGTATCTGTTTGTGAACTCAATGTCGCCCAGCTGCCTCGTCTGAAGCCCAGATCTCCTGGAGATACAGGCCAGATTCAATGTCTAAGTGTTGACTCAAGTACATCAGTTTCTTCCAGAAAAAGGCTCTAGTATATGGCAAGCCATTTTGACTTTTATTCATTCCCAGGATATGAATTCTTAATATCAACAATTACATTTTCACTAGTTAAAATGATCATTCTTGATATTAGGAATTAGATTTCTACTAGTAAAAACGGTAATCACTTGCAGAAACGAAATGTTTGATATCAAGAATAAAATTTCAGCTAGAAAAAACTATTATTCATGATATCTGTAATTTCATGATCAAAATTAATTGATCATGAAACATCACCATGACTCATAAAGTCATATTCCAAGTGTGTTTTATTGGCCTCACTATTTGCTTTCTCATTTGTCATGTTTTCCTACACTTCATGTGTCGACCACAAGAGCACTCATGCTAATAAAGATAAATAGGATTAACAGTGTTGACTTCCTTAATTGGTGGTGAACCGTGTGAGGAGGAAGGAATTGGTTTACTCACTTGTTTGATATTGCTGAGATTGCTAATAAATCAATGAGGACCGTGTGTTAGAGAAAGGAGATTATGGGTGGTCATACAAACACAAGCATTAGTGAATGAATGACAATAGTAAATGTCATAATTATGGTTCCAGTGAACTATTCAGTAACCAAGGATCAGCCAGACAAAGTATTTCTGACACACACATAACAAACATCGCTTTTTCTCATACTTATTAAGGATTTAAACAAACCCATTTGTGCTACAAATATAGGCTACTTCAAATCAAGAGGTCTGCTTTTACTCGAAGCAAGTATAAATTTTGCATGGCGGATGTTAAAACTGGACCAGAGTCACATCTAGAGACCAGAATACCATAAAGACGTAGCAACCACATTGCAACACACTAAAAAATAATACTCAGAACACTAGCATTGTAGCAGTGAACAAACACATTTTCTTCAATAAATAGGTTAGTGTATACCTAGGTAAAGTTCACCAAAAAAAGTAAAGTTCTGGCATCATCTACTCCAGTGGTTCCCAACCTGTGGGCCGCGGCCCACTAGGGGGCCTCAGTGATCCTCCTTTAAATATATGAATATAATTCATTAATTTTATTATTAATACGTTAAATAATAAAAGATAAATTATATCAATAAAAAAAAATCATTAAAACAAAGATCCACCTCTCTCGTATGTATTCTGTGATTGTTTTGGATTCGGAGCAGCCCAAGGCGTTTCTAATCGCGCTGTGTGAAATACAGACGGCAGCTCAAAACACCCAACCGCTTCATGAACACAGGATACGCAAACTACACATTTCAGTTGGATAAAGAAAACCAGTGTCGCTAAAAAAGTTTTGATGGATGACGGTTGTGATGAAGGTAAAGACGATTACAGTGGCATACATTAGGCACGCGCTTGCTTGTCCGTTATTATTGATGCGCAAACAAATCGTGTATATGCGCTATCGGCTCACTGATCGCTATAACATCATATTTCTGCATGAACACAGTTCAATATATTCGCGTAGTTGTCAAAATGAATGTACTGTGAGTGTTTTATTACGGATGCTTGCCGAAGAAGCATGTTGTGGAGTAGTTTATGAGGATCAGTGGTGTTTATGTACACACGGGCATCAGCTCCAAACATAGACACGATTGCTTGTTCTGACAGAGGAACTGTTCACTGATGACATCGAACCACCTTCAGATCGCTAAGTTTACACACATTCAGAATTATTTTATTTTTCATTTGTATTTTAGTGTGTTTATGAATTATGAATGGATCCTTATAGTAGTTATATGCAGTCATTTGGCATCTCCCTGTGGTCTTGTTTGGTATGGCAGGTTGACTTGTGCTTATTTGTACTTATTGTACTGTATAACTGAGCAGAGTAAGTACTTTTAAGTTGTAAAGAATGTCTGCAAAGTATGTTTGGAAAAAAGAACACTGAAGGTTTAAATCTATTTTGAATTTCTTTTGTTTAAAAAATAATAACATGGAGTTGAAAAGTAATAACACTAGAATACATGTTCACAAATGTTTTTGTGGATAAAAAAGGCAACTCAACCTTGTATTGTTCAAAACGTGATGTTATTTTGTCTGTGGAAAACAAAAGGATGAGAGTGGTTAGCAGAGTTAGCTTAGCAAGCTAATGGTTTCCATGCAATAAAAGTGGCACTGTCATGTCGTGTTTTGGTTCATAAATTGGTGTCATAAAAAGTGATCTATATAATTCTTGCACTATATTCAAAGTCTTCTGAAGTGAGAAACTGACTAAAAGGTTAGTCATTTGCCACTGGAAATCTTCATGCTTGTACATTTGAACATTTATTTTCACAATACACCCAAAATATTAACATAAAGGCAAGTAGATTTTTGAGTAAAATAAACCCAATTTTCACATGCAGTATCTGAAGTCCACCAGTGGCAGGCGCTGTGAAGTCATATTGAGGAAGTGCAGAGCTTTTAATTAATAAAGAATGAAGTGCTTTGAAACCAAACTCCAATTAGGTCATTTCTCTGCATTTGACAAAAGCGTTCCAGTGAGCGTCATGAAAACCTAAACAAGCTCACTGCAACTCATATGAAAACATGTGTCCTAAAGGGGGTTTCAAATATGATCATCCTGGTGCCCATCCTAAAATTTAAAAAGCAGCTATATATTTTCATGTAAAAAAAAATGCATGTAGCCTAATATTATAAAAATGCATAAAATATTTAGTTTCTATTATGTTACATTATTACAATTTTTTTACAATCTACTCACTGCTGTACTGTACATGTATTTATTTAGATTTATTTATTTTTTCATTTTCTTTAGACTTTTCCATGGACCCCATACCCTTGCAGCCCTCTAGGGGTTCCTGGATCCCAGTTTGGTTTTGCCCATGACCCAATAAAACTTCTCAATAAAGCCCATAATGCCAAAGTTTATGCCTAATGACTTGTATATGCACGTTAAATAAGTGTCTTTTTAATTGTCCTTCAGTAATTTAGCATTAAGATGAGGACATTCAGGAAAACAATGATTCAAATTATGCTTTTGTTTCTCTTTTACAGACCCGACTTTGACTCTAACTCACCAACTGCAGTGAATCACAGTCATATGCTTTCTAAGCAGCATCATTATTGACTCTAATTTGAGGGTTTATAAGTTTATTCTGTTTTTTTTTTATGAGGGAATAATGAGCGCTAAAGCTCTCTCAGAGGTTATTGAACACATTCGTTTCTGTTAAGAATGAGATGGTGAACAGCCGAGACAGCTGGCACAACGTCTTTTTTATAGATCTTTAGACATATTTTATAATAATACACAATTAAGGGGAGGTAAAATGCGGTTAGTGAACCGGGGAAGACTGCGGTAATTACAACACTGGCATGATTGAAATTGCCACATATATCCGAGAGGGTTCAAATGACGTGCGGGTTTATGACTGATATGTTGATGGCTGAGCGGCATGAGAGAAAGAGCCTATGTGATAGATATTTAGAATGATTGTTGAATGTAATTTTGGGCTGGTGTCTTTTTGAAATATTATATTTCCTACCCGCTGAACTCAGTTCATTTAGATTAAATTAAGATTTTGCTGAAGTTACATAATAAACACACCCATCATGTTAAAAGGATAGTTCACTCAAAAATACATTTTTTGTCATTAATTACTCACCCTGATAAGAACTTTGTTTATCTACGCAAATGAAGATCTTTTTGATGAATTCTGAGGGCTTTCTGTCCCTCCATTGACAGTCTACACAGCTACCACTTTGACGCTTCAAAAAGTTCATAAAGAGATCGTAAAACTAATCCATATGAACTGAGTGGTTTAGTCCAAATTTTCTGAAGAGACTCGATCGCTTTATATGATGAACAGATTAAATTTAGGCTTTTATATAAACATTCATCAACTCACACATCAGATCTGGTAAATGGAAGCTCAAGCATGCTTGCTTGATGTGCGAGAACCAATGAGGTTCATTCTCGTGTTACGCAGCACGTTTGAGCTTCAGCAAGAACCAATGAGGTTCATTCTTGTGTTACGCAGCACATTTGAGCTTCAGCAAGAACCAATGAGGTTCATTCTCGTGTTACGCAGCACGTTTGAGCTTCCTCAAGAACCAATGAGGTTCATTCTCGTGTTACGCAGCACATTTGAGCTTCCTCAAGAACCAATGAGGTTCATTCTCGTGTTACGCAGCACGTTTGAGCTTCCTCAAGAACCAATGAGGTTCATTCTCGTGTTACGCAGCACATTTGAGCTTCCTCAAGAACCAATGAGGTTTGTTCTTGCGTGTCAAGCAGGTTCGGTTGAGATTCTCTTTATGTTCGCTGATCAATGTTTGTGAATAAATGTGAATAAAAGCCTAAATTTAAACTGTTCATCATATAAACCGATAATGTAATTAATAATAGCAATAATGGCTAGTAGGAGTGACTGATGATGTTACATGCCACAGCTGAAATACACCCACATTTGGTGGGTTGGCTGGTGTTAATGTCAAGCTCTATACATGTATGCACACACACACACACACACACACACACACATATACACCGATCAGGCATAACATTATGACCACGAAGTGATCACTGATTATCTCTTCATCACGGCACCTGTTAGTAGGTGGGATATATTAGGCAGCAAGTGAACATTTTGTCCTCAAAGTTGATGTGTTAGAAGCAGGAAAAATGGGCAAGCGTAAGGATTTGAGGGAGTTTGACAAAGGGCCAAATTGTGATGGCTAGACGACTGGGTCAGAGCATCTCCAAAACTGCAGCTCTTGTGGGGTGTTCCCGGTCTGCAGTGGTCAGTATCTATCAAAAGTGGTCCAAGGAAGGAACAGTGGTGAACCGGCGACAGGGTCATGGGTGGCCAAGGCTCATTGATGCATGTGGGGAGCGAAGGCTGGCCCGTGTGGTCCGATCAAACAGACGAGCTACTGTAGCTCAAATTGCTCAAGATGTTAATGCTGGTTCTGATAGAAAGGTGTCACAATACACAGTGTATCGCAGTGATGAATCACGTTTTCTGCAAAGAGTCCTGACCTCAACCCCGACAGAACACCTTTGGGATGAATTAGAGCGGAGACTGTTATAGCTGCAAAGGGTGGGCCAACTCCATATTAAACCCTACGGATTAAGAATGGGATGTCAAGTTCATGCGCATGTAAAGGCAGGCGTCCCAAAACTTTTGGCAATATAGTGTGTATATATATATATAAATCATAACTTTTATGTTAGATTCGAGTAATCGTGATTAATCGGTTTGACAGCACTAGTTTTTATGTAAATGACTTAAAAGTTATGATCAGTCTTAACTTGCATAAACTGTCTTAAAACTGGCCACGGATGTTTCTCCTAAGAAAAAGACCCCTCTCCTCTCCAGCATGGAGATCTCAACAATGTCTCAAACTGTGCTCAGATTTGCCAAGATAGCGAATAAAAGTTAACTACGTTTTCAGATAATATTTTGGTGTTCAGATCAAAGAATCCCAAAAGAATTTTTGTTGATCCTATTGTTAATGCTGAAGACCTTCAAATCAAGTAGGCTACCAATAGAGGGAGTCAAGTGCCTTTGAGACAATTACCCAGGGAAGTATGAAAGTAGCCAAACTTTACTTTTTTATAATAAATAGCCCATAAAAATAAAAAATCAGGAATATTCAACTTTGCACTTTCTCCTTTCAAACATAAATTGTACTTTTATGTGTAAAATTTTTAATATTTTTCATAAAATGAAAAGTATTACGAATTCTCAACATTTCCATCACAAATTTTGAGATAAATGTAAATGAGAAATGATAGGGGAGCACATGACTAGATCAGCAGTGACAGTTTTCAACGAGTAAAAAATTATTTTATACAAGTTTTAAAAAAGGACGGTTTAAAGTAATTTTTGCTGAACAACAACAACCTGCTTGGATTGTTTGAAACTGCTCTACTTATCACGTAAAGATTTATATCACAAAAAAAACTTTTAAAACATGATTAAAAACTTAGTTGTTTGACTAACTGTGGTAGACACGGCAAAAGACAATACGAGTTGCCTACAACCCGATCTCATAAAAAAAAAAAAACTATTTTACAAAGTGATTTCATATGAATATGTACATTATTATTCGTTCAAAAATTTACATTTTCTAGAAAATAAAGCATGAAGCGCCACCCCTACACCTAAGCAAATGGGATTATAAAAATTCATATGAATTAGCCACCAATTGCCCAAAATCAATATTATTATTAATCATTAATCACGCGGGTAGATGAGTAAGCTGCTGTTGCGTGTTTATGTGTGTGTGTGGTCCTGTGTGTGTTATGGGGATCAAATGTCCCCACAAGTATAGTAATACAGCAAATTTTGATTTTATGGGGACATTTTTTTGGTCCCCATGAGGAAACAAGCTTATAAATAATACAGAATGAGTTTTTTTTGAAAATGTAAAAATGCCTGTAGTTTTGTGTGATGGGTAGGTTTAGGGGTAGGGTTAGTGTAGGGGGAGAGAATATACAGTTTCTACAGTATAAAAACTATTATGCCTATGGAGAGTCCCCACAAAGATAGCGAACCAGACATGGGTGTGTGTGCGTGTGTGTGTGAACCTGTAATCAAAATCTACACCATGCCACAGAGGTAAACAAACACCCTCACTGTGAAAGATATTCATGTAACAGATCACACCACATGACCATTTACCCATAATGCCCTCCTGCTGTCGTATAACTGCCCCGGCTGAGCCAAAACCAATCTCGGTAAGAGTAGGCATGGCAGACGCGCGCACAACAGCTGCACCGGTTCCGTCGGCCATCTGTGATCAAACGCACTCAAAAACACACTTCAGAATGTACTGGTCAGTTACAGCTGGAGGGTTTCATGTTATTTTTATTCAGTGTTTTCATGCATGGCACAACACTAACAATATAATATCACAAAGGGGATTATGATAATTTTTTAATGCATAAATGACAGCAGAAGTCAACATCCTAACACATTAAACAAACACTAAGCTAAATATTGTATTAGTATTAGCAATATTAACAGTGACAGATGAATCTGCAGCAAAAATATGCCTTTAAAATTACACCAAGAAAAGTATATGGGATTCATTTTAGTTGAAAAATTGTTTGCTTTGATGATATGGTTAGTTGCATTTTATTACCCTGCTTTTTTCGACCCAATCAGAACAGACCTTCGGCCCACCAGTTTTGAACCGTGTCTTTTCTTTTGCATGTTTTATATTCAGTTTTCCTCTGACGTTTTTTACTGTTGCTGTCCCTTCACTTTAATCAAAGCTTACACATTAGAGTAAATTACTGTCTAACACTTCAGTAGAAGTAAGATTTAATAACGTTTAATGGTGACAGTAAGTGTTTTATTAGAATACTATTTAAGGTTTAATCTGACATTAATGAGAAGGGAATGGAAAGTGATAGTGATAAAAATGCATATATATGTCACTTAATAACAACACAGCAATTTATGCTGCAGTTTCTTAAACTAAAAGCACAAATCAAAATGAAAACGTCAAAATAGAATATTGAGGTGTTTGCTTTTGTTCTTCATGAGCGAATGAAAGATAACTGAAAATATCAAAGAGTTTATGTGTAACAGCAATTAAGATAAGATGATTTCTCAGATAAGGATGCTTCCCCTTTTCCTCAAACTGACTATCGATACTGTAATCAGGACACAAACACACAGAACTGTTTTACTTCCATAAAGTGCAAATTATTGATCTATTCTCTCTACTGGAGCTAAAATGAGTACAATATGTGCAAAATGATTTTAACTTGAGAAAAACACAACTTTGTTTACAGTACTGCACTTACAATGGAAGTCTATGGGCTAAGACATTATACTAGTCTAGGACAGGCATTAAAATACACACTTTTAAAAAAGTACCATGTAAATCCATAAACCCAATACCCAATAAAAAAACAAACAAACAGAAAGACATAGTTTATTTAATATACAATCAGAAGTTCATCAGGCTGAAAACAGCAGCCCTATGTATGTATGTACGTATGCATGTATGTATGTATATATGTATGCATGTAATTATGTATCCATGTATGTATGTATGTAATTATGTATCCATGTATGTGTGTATGTATGTCTGTATGCATGTCTGTATGTATGCATTTATGTAATTATGTATGTATGTATGTATGTATGTATGTATGTATGCATGCTCTCAGGAGCTCAGTGAATTCAAGCGTGGTACCATGATAGGTTGCCACCTGTGCAATAAGTCCATTCGTGAAATTTCCTCACTACTAAATATTCCACAGTCAACTGTTAGTGGTATTATAACAAAGTGGAAGCAATTGTGAACAACAGCAACTCAGCCACGAAGTGGTAGGCCACGTAAAATCACAGAGCGGGGTCAGCGCATGCTGAGGCGCACAGAAGTCGACAACTTTCTGCAGAGTCAATAGCTACAGACCTCCGAACTTTGTGTGGCCTTCAGATTAGCTCAAGAACAGTGCGTAGAGAGCTTCATGGAATGGATTTTCATGGCTGAGCAGCTGCATCCAAGCCTTACATCACCAAGTGCAATGCAAAGTGTGGGATGCAGTGGGGTAAAGCACACCGCCACTGGACTCTAGAGCAGTGGAGACGTGTTCTTTGGAGTGACGAATGGGGTGGAAAAATTTAATCATAGAAGAAGATTAATCACTATGCATGAGATGTTTATTGATTTACATATATTCATACAGTAAAGAATCATTATGTTTGTACATTTCTGCTATGCATAAACACTGTTCTAAACTCTAACAGACACAGTGGCTAGTTTGTGACCTTAGAGGTCACTGGACATCTAAATTGAGGGTCCCTTGACCTGAGGGGGTCAGGGGAGATCTAATTCTGAGGGTGTGGAAAATTACAGGAGGAGAGCAGTGGAGACCTTGAGTTAGAAAAACTGTAAGAGAGCAGAGCTTTGTTGTGACTGTTAGTTATGACTCTGCAAACATTCAGGATGGCTGTATGACTGTGACTCTTTTCTTGCAAGAAAATAAATCTTTATAAAGACAATTGGCGAAGGTTTGTCTCTTATTCAGTAATGCAACTGAGTTAATTTTTGCCACAGCACGAATCACGCTTCTCTGTCTGGCAATCCGATGGACAGGTCTGGGTTGGGCGGTTGCCAGGAGAACAGTACTTGCCTGACTGCATTGTGCCAAGTGTAAAGTTTGGTGGAGGGGGGATTATGGTGTGGGGTTGTTTTTCAGGGGTTGGGCTTGGCCCCTTAGTTCCAGTGAAAGGAACTCTTAATGCTTCAGCATACCAAGACATTTTGGACAATTTCATGCTCCCAACTTTGTGGGAACAGTTTGGGGATGGCCCCTTCCTGTTCCAACATGACTGCGCACCAGTGCACAGAGCAAGGTCCATAAAGACATGGATGAGCGAGTTTGGTGTGGAGGAACTTGACTGGCCTGCACAGAGTCCTGACCTCAACCCGATAGAACACCTTTGGGATGAATTAGAGCGGAGACTGCGAGCCAGGCCTTCTCGTCCAACATCAGTGCCTGACCTCACAAATGCGCTTCTAGAAGAATGGTCAAAAATTCCCATAAACACACTCCTAAACCTTGTGGAAAGCCTTCCCAGAAGAGTTGAAGCTGTTATAGCTGCAAAGGGTGGGCCAACTCCATATTAAATCCTACAGATTAGGAATGGGATGTCATTAAAGTTCATGTGCATGTAAAGGCAGGCGTGCAAAAAAGTTTTGGCAATATAGTGTATGTATGTATGTATGCATGCGTGTAATTATGTATCCATGTATATATGTATGCATGTAATTCTGTATGTAATTATGTATGTATGCATGCATGTATGTATGCATGTCTATATGTATGCATGTATGTAATTATGTATCCATGTATGTATGTATGTATGTATGCATGCATGTAATTATGTATCCATGTATGTATGTATGTATGTATGTATGCATGCATGCATGCAATGTATCCATGCATGTATGTAATTATGTATGCATGTATGTATGCATGTAATTATGTATCTATGTATGTATGCATGCATGTAAATATGTATGCATGTATGTATGTATGCATGTAATTATGTATCTATGTACACTCACCTAAAGGATTATTAGGAACACCTGTTCAATTTCTCATTAATGCAATTATCTAATCAACCAATCACATGGCAGTTGCTTCAATGCATTTAGGGGTGTGGTCCTGGTCAAGACAATCTCCTGAACTCCAAACTGAATGTCAGAATGGGAAAGAAAGGTGATTTAAGCAATTTTGAGCGTGGCATGGTTGTTGGTGCCAGACGGGCCGGTCTGAGTATTTCACAATCTGCTCAGTTACTGGGATTTTCACGCACAACCATTTCTAGAGTTTACAAAGAATGGTGTGAAAAGGGAAAAACATCCAGTATGCGGCAGTCCTGTGGGCGAAAATGCCTTGTTGATGCTAGAGGTCAGAGGAGAATGGGCCGACTGATTCAAGCTGATAGAAGAGCAACTTTGACTGAAATAACCACTCGTTACAACCGAGGTATGCAGCAAAGCATTTGTAGCCACAACACGCACAACCTTGAGGCGGATGGGCTACAACAGCAGAAGACCCCACCAGGTACCACTCATCTCCACTACAAATAGGAAAAAGAGGCTACAATTTGCACGAGCTCACCAAAATTGTACAGTTGAAGACTGGAAAAATGTTGCCTGGTCTGATGAGTCTCGATTTCTGTTGAGACATTCAGATGGTAGAGTCAGAATTTGGCGTAAACAGAATGAGAACATGGATCCATCATGCCTTGTTACCACTGTGCAGGCTGGTGGTGGTGGTGTAATGGTGTGGGGGATGTTTTCTTGGCACACTTTAGGCCCCTTAGTGCCAATTGGGCATCGTTTAAATGCCACGACCTACCTGAGCATTGTTTCTGACCATGTCCATCCCTTTATGACCACCATGTACCCATCCTCTGATGGCTACTTCCAGCAGGATAATGCACCATGTCACAAAGCTCGAATCATTTCAAATTGGTTTCTTGAACATGACAATGAGTTCACTGTACTAAAATGGCCCCCACAGTCACCAGATCTCAACCCAATAGAGCATTTTTGGGATGTGGTGGAACGGGAGCTTCGTGCCCTGGATGTGCATCCCACAAATCTCCATCAACTGCAAGATGCTATCCTATCAATATGGGCCAACATTTCTAAAGAATGCTTTCAGCACCTTGTTGAATCAATGCCACGTAGAATTAAGGCAGTTCTGAAGGCGAAAGGGGGTCAAACACAGTATTAGTATGGTGTTCCTAATAATCCTTTAGGTGAGTGTAGTTTCATAACAATCCGTTCATGTGTTCATAAAATACAGCATTTTAGCGCATAATTCAAAATGGCCGATATGGTAAAATTGGATATCAGTTGACTCGGCATGACGTCCCGAATCTAACGAGATCAGTTATTTTTTAACAAACGGTTCAGAAGTTAAAAGCAAAAATAGCCATTTTTCGTATCTCCGGACCAGTAGGTGGCGCTGTGCCGAAATGCTGCGTGTCACTTCAGGTTATGCTTGTGATGACATGTACCAAGTTTGGTCTGAACACGATAAAGCGTTGCGGAGATACAGCCTTACATCTGTTTTCGCAAGCGCTACGTAAAATTTGTTTGCGCGTTTATCAAAAATGATTTGACGAATCAACTTGAATTCCATAACTTTTTGTCGGCATGGTCTGATGATGTTCTGTTTCAATTTTCGTGAAAATTGGAGCAACGGCCTAGGAGGAGTTCGAAAAAGTTGGTTTTTCGGAAAATTGAAAATGGCGGGAAAATGTACATATCGAATCGGCTTGAGCCAGGGAATCAGAGGAAAAATTTGTTTCTAGCCATTATGGTTCAAAAGTTATTAGCATAAATATGAGTGAAACTTTGGACAGGTGGTGGTGCTAGAGGGAATGATTTAGAGACTCCAAATTTGGTGTGGTTACTAATGGTACTGACCTCTATCAGTGTACCAAATTTCACAACTTTCCCGCAAACGGTTCTATGGGCTGCCATAGACTCCAATGGCGGAATAATAATAATAAGAAATCTCCGCACCTTCGGTGCTTGGCCCCTAATAAACAAATACACAATTTATAATAAATAAACTCAAATATACTACAACACATAGCCTATATAGACAAGCTAAAATACCATAAATGATGGAGTAAGTTGTTGCTATAGGCCTCAGGGGAAAATCCAAACTTCACAGTCTATTCATCATCAAACTAAAAATGCAGTCAACCAAACAGAAAAAGTTATTTGGCTCAATTTATATTGTTTGTTGTATACAATCGTGACTGCCGCTCTACGGTGCAATGGTGTTATTCCAAACGCGTTTTTGCTCATGTGAATGCTGTTTTAGACTGAGACACGAGTCATACAAAGCATTGTTACCATAATAAATAGTTTAGCATCCAAGTGCGAATACAGAAACATTTGGATTTGTGCAGAATGAGAGAGGAACAACTCGGTTTCAGTTCTGCTTTAAATAGGCTGGCCTAATTCGTTTAGGCTTTAAAATAAATATTGTTGGAAGGCTAATGAATGGCATTATAATTTATGTTTGTTTTACATTTGTATTTTTCATTCTTGTTATGAATTTCGTTACATTTAAAGGATTTGATGTGGAAATAGCCTAATAATGTTTGTAAACATTTAGTTTTTACCAGTATTTTTAATAAAATGCAACTGTTTTTTTTCTCTCAACAACTTAAGTCTTACCCAGTGCATACTCGGGTGCGACTCAGTGTGACAAAGGCACATAGGCTATATAAATTCTCTAATGTGGATAAAGGCATATTTTGTACACATCACTATACAACATATACATAAAATATATGTATATTTTACAACATAACATCTCGTTATTACGACGTAATTGAGTGGAAAAAATATGTATGTGGCAGCAATGCGTCACCGCAGTACGGGAACACGAAGTACAAAACTTGTAAATAATAAATATAATTTAGCATCCAGATACATCGTGAATATGGAAATATTTGGATTTGTGACAAATGAGAGAGGTAGGTTATAACGCGTGTTTCTGTTTCAGTTCAGCTTTAAACAAATTCCTTTTGGCTTCATAGCCTATAGCTAAATTTTCTCATTCTTGTTCTGTTCTGAATACCATTAATTTTAAAGGACTAGTTCTAGAGTGAGGGTCAACTAAAATAGCCTAAAGCATATTCAGCAAATACACTCTTTCAAACCAGACCTGCTAAGAGCGGGACACGAACCAGCGATCATGTTGGTATGGGAGTCAGGCACTAACAAGCAGGCTATCGTAGATATAGGCTATCGTAACTATATCGTAGATATAGTTATAGGCTATTGTAGATAAATATACCCTATCAATTCATAGGCACTCCTTTGGCTAAAATGATCCGTGCTGAATTTGTCTGGTCTGACTCAGTTCATCATTGATTGGGTGAGAACAGTTCAAATTTACTGGCTGTGGAAATCAGTGGGAGTGGCTCATTATACTATAAGCAAAACGGCATAAATATTGGTTTATGGTTAAAATGTAGTTACATTGGTTGCGCTCTGTGCAACCAAAACAGCGTTTTTTACGCCGTCATATGGTAAGATGAACAGCGTAATGACGTATTTCGCGCGATTTTTGCGGCACAAATACTGTCTAAAACGTCGTATTTTACGGCGTTTGACTGTAAACGCGATTAATCTATAGCGTAATTCTGACCCTTTTGGCTTGCCATACAAAAAAAGACGGCATAAAAAAATGATGTCATTTTTGCCGCGCGCCTCCTGCGGACGCGCCGAGTATAAACCAAGCTTACAGTTGCTTGTCTGAAAAAAAAAAAGATTTTTTGGTGTAAATATAATTTATTCTCAAGCAATATTCTCATCAGTGTTCTATCAGCTATGAAATATTTAAATCTACCATATATTGTGTATGAGCCTATACAGTAGCCTAGTGAAATACATATCCATATTTTCATGTGATTTGACAGTTTATTTTATTAAATATCAAACAATCTTAAAGGTGTACATCATACCTGACACCTAGATGAACACTTTACACTTGGTTTTATAAGCTCAAAAGAATCGTGTGTGATTGGTCATAATCATAGACTGTAAAAAAAAAAAAAAATGGTTATGATGTGCAGCGCGATTATAACAGATGCCTTTTGGGAAGACTACAATAAAATTCAACCCACCAAAGTGGCTAGTGGGAGTTACTGAGTGACCCGCAAATGCCGGGTGTTAATGGTAAATTGTTGGTAAACAAGTTTCACCAAACCACACTTATACATACATACATACATACACATATATATATATATATATATATATATATATATATACAGTGGGGAGAACAAGTATTTGATACACTGCCGATTTTGCAGGTTTGCAAACAAAGCATGTAGAGGTCTGTAATTTTTATCATAGGTACTCTTCAACTGTGAGTGACGGAATCTAAAACAAAAATCCAGAAAATCACATTGTATGATTTTTAAGTAATTCATTTGTATTTTATTGCATGACATAAGTATTTGATACATCAGAAAAGCAGAACTTAATATTTGGTACAGAAACCTTTGTTTGCAATTACAGAGATCATACGTTTCCTGTAGTTCTTGACCAGGTTTGCACACACTGCAGCAGGGATTTTGGCCCACTCCTCCATACAGACCTTCTCTAGATCCTTCAGGTTTCGGGGCTGTCGCTGGGCAATACGGACTTTCAGCTCCCTCCAAAGATTTTCTATTGGGTTCAGGTCTGGAGACTGGCTAGGCCACTCCAGGACCTTGAGATGCTTCTTACGGAGCTTACGGAGCTCCACTCCTTAGTTGCCCTGGCTGTGTGTTTCGGGTCGTTGTCATGCTGGAAGACCCAGCCACGACCCATCTTCAATGCTCTTACTGAGGGAAGGAGGTTGTTGGCCAAGATCTCGCGATACATGGCCCCACCCATCCTCCCCTCAATACGTTGCAGTCGTCCTGTCCCCTTTGCAGAAAAGCGTCCCCAAAGAATGATGTTTCCACCTCCATGCTTCACGGTTGGGATGGTGTTCTTGGGGTTGTACTCATCCTTCTTCTTCCTCCAAACACGGCGAGTGGAGTTTAGACCAAAAAGCTCTATTTTTGTCTCATCAGACCACATGACCTCCTCCCTATTCTTCCTCTGGATCATCCAGATGGTCATTGGCAAACTTCAGACGGGCCTGGACATGCGCTGGCTTGAGCAGGGGGACCTTGCGTGCGCTGCAGGATTTTAATCCATGACGGCGTAGTGTGTTACTAATGGTTTTCTTTGAGACTGTGGTTCCAGCTCTCTTCAGGTCATTGACCAGGTCCTGCCGTGTAGTTCTGGGCTGATCTCTCACCTTCCTCATGATCATTGATGCCCCACGAGGTGAGATCTTGCATGGTGCCCCAGACCGAGGGAGATTGACCGTCATCTTGAACTTCTTCCATTTTCTAATAATTGCGCCAACAGTTGTTGCCTTCTCACCAAGCTGCTTGCCTATTGTCCTGTAGCCCATCCCAGCCTTGTGCAGGTCTACAATTTTATCCCTGATGTCCTTACACAGCTCTCTGGTCTTGGCCATTGTGGAGAGGTTGGAGTCTGTTTGATTGAGTGTGTGGACAGGTGTCTTTTATACAGGTAACAAGTTCAAACAGGTGCAGTTAATACAGGTAATGAGTGGAGAACAGGATGGCTTCTTAAAGAAAAACTAACAGGTCTGTGAGAGCCGGAATTCTTATTGGTTGGTAGGTGATCAAATACTTATGTCATGCAATAAAATGCTAATTAATTATTTAAAAATCATACAATGTGATTTTCTGGATTTTTGTTTTAGATTCCGTCTCTCACAGTTGAAGTGTACCTATGATAAAAATTACAGACCTCTACATGCTTTGTAAGTAGGAAAACCTGCAAAATCGGCAGTGTATCAAATACTTGTTCTCCCCACTATATATAGGTTTATATATTTTATATGTGTGTGCTTTATGGTAAGGATGGTGCCTCAAATCACACAGATGTAATTAATTTGCTTGTGTTTTTTTGTGTACATGCTCTGTGGTGTTGTTCTTTTCTCCTATAAACATACTTTAGATCTTACCTGTCCACTTTACCATTATCCTAAATGTATGTCTATGTGTGTTCAGCTGCTCCTGATCTCCAGAAGGACCCGTTACTCCAGCTGGTTTCTCTCCAAACGGCATCAGGCTGCTGGGAGCTGGACGCCACACTGGCTAATGTGTTTGGGAAGACGGAGGATGAGCTGACCAATCAGAAACCAGCACAGGTGAGAGATGTGATAAAACAATAACACATGTAGCGATGATTGAGTCCAGTAACAAATGCAGTGGATGATGGTTTGTCCACAGGTGGATGGGTCAGTATGGGCCACTCTCCTGGCTCTGATCTGGTTATACGGCTGTAAAATAGACCAGCAGGTTGAGTGGCAGTTTGTGGCCATGAAGGCAGCGTCATGGATCGGCTCTCAGAAAGGTGAGATCTCCATTCCAGACGCCATTCATCAAGAGACGTTTGAGCAAACATCTTCAGTTCTTTGACACACACTGATGATTTGAGTATGCGTGTGTGTGTGTTTCAGTGGGCGATCTGTCTCTCTCTGTGTGTGTGTGTGTGTGTGTGTGTGGGGTAATGTCCTGCTCGGATATCAGGTGACCGAAGAGACTCTGGGAGTCTGAAGACGTCAGTGTTTCAACTTCCTGTGCCGTCAGAAGACAAAAGAACTATTACAGTTTAATTTACTGTTTCTGTTAGTGTTTCATTAAAATGTAGTTCTTTATTAGCTTTAATCAACACCATATTATTATATAAAATATTTAAAAATTCATGATAATGTTTTTGCTGTTTTGAAAATGAAAATAATTTAAATCATATTAGCCATACCTTACCATATTGGAATTACATACCACAATGTCCCTTCATTTCAACATAAATTTCATTTAGAGAAATTTGCTACATTTTAAAATGAAAATGGGCTAAAACAACATATAATCAGGACTAATCAATAATGATTTTTACATCTTTGTCTTTCCATCTATTAAAGGTTTTACTATATAAACAGATTTAAAGGAATACAACTTTTTGTTATTTGATATCATGTTCTTCATTTTTTGATGGTCCGTGAGCGAGAAGCATCTGGTGGTTCCATCACAATGAGGTACAAAGTCACAAGGCACTTCCTGTAAATCAATTCTATTAAAACACTTTTACTGTTTCTTGCTTTTTACTTACCTGCATTTTCACCTCTAGCTTCTGTACTACTCTAACTTTTGAAAGTTTGACATTGTGTGTTACTGTGAGTATTGTTGAGAGTTGTATGATGTTCTTGTGATGTTCCCCATTTGTACAGTTGCTTTGGGTTAAAGCATCTGATAAATGACTAAATGTAAATATTAATTTCAGACATGTTTTTAATTTCAGATTTGTTTGTACTGGCTGGATGGACAACCAGAATAAAACAAATGGAGCTCTGACACCAGGTTGGTCGAGACAAGGAGCTCTGATCCCCGGACAGCTGTGGCAGGAACCTCTGAGACATGACAGGAAGCTCTGGGATCAAGCTGGCATTACAGGGAGCCTGGAGACCAGGGCTTCTCAGACGTTCTGGCATTTGAACCTCTGACGCATCCATGACAAGAACTTCTAGGACCATGCAGCCATGACGGGAACCCCTGGTCCTGGCATTCAGAGGACTGTGGCAGGAACCTCAGAAATGAATGGCCATGTTGGAAACCTCTTAGACTCAGGATGGTGCAAACCAAAACAAAAAGATGCAATCAAAAGAAGTATGTACATATATACAGTATGTACAAATCCCTCCGGGAGCCGCACCGCCAGACGCAAATACTGCTCCCTCAAGCCAAGGCGCAAGACGCAAAGGCGAGAGGAGGGATGGAAGCGTCTCCCATTGCAGCCCACAAGACGCCAAGCTGCATGAGAGACACCAACTGGAGTGGCCTTATGTGACGACCTGAGGCAAGACAGAAAAAAAGACAGATTTGACTTAGCAAATCCTTCTCATGAGAAAATTTATTATTTTTTTTAGCCGATCTTAGGTTCACTACCTTAAACCAGTTGTGGGACAGGATTAGCTCCAGAGCAAGTCGACGTCTTGGCTTGTCCTGCAGGAGAGCCATGAGCAGATGACAGCATTCTGTGCAGGAAGACGGGAGGGACGTCTGATTATTACCTTAAACTTTACATCGGCTCTATTTGATCATGTGATTCTAAGCTGTAAGATGTTTTGTATGATTGTGAGTTATTAATTCTAGATCTCACCTGTTGACAGGCCGGGTTTGGACCAGCGCTTCTGTTTCAGCAGAAGCAGGTCATGATCACTAGGGAAATGTCCGCAGAGCAGCACGAACATCAGAATCCCTAGTGACCATGCCGTCGCCTGCCTGCCGTAGTACTTCCCCCTGACATGGTACTCTGGAGGGGAGTACGCGGCTGTGCCTGAGGAAAGAGATTTTGTCTGATGTGTAAGTTTGCATTAACTCATAAGTCATCACTGGAGTTAAAAGTGCCAATACAATACATACCAGAGTATGACCTGTACGGTGAACTCCTCAGCATGTCCCCACACCCGAAGTCGATCAGTTTGACTTCAGATGTCTCGCTGTTTATCAGCAGATTGGCCAGTTTTATGTCACGGTGGAGGACTCCGCGAAGGCAGCACATGTTGGCAGCGTGAGCCGTCTGCCTCACGATGTGCCGTGCCTTCTCTTCGTCGAATCTTCCACCGTGACGCCTCATGAACTGGCCCAGATTCTCACATGGAGAGGGACATTCGAGGACCATCACGAAGTGGTCAGGGTGATCCTGCCAGTCCAGCAGCCTGATGACCTCTGGCACGCTGGGACCTTTATTCGCCAGGATGGTGAGGGCGATCTCCATTGGAAGGGGCTTTGGATGATCGGGCTATAAGACAGATTTTATGATGTTAGATGGAGGTGGTTTCCCAAACAAGATTTAGCTCAGGCTTGGACCAGTTTGTTAATTGAAAAAACAAACAAACATTTGTCTCTGGTTTGATGTTTTATATTGTCCAGCCTACTTACGATGAATAAACATTTTTCGTCTTTCGTCTTTGTGACGTATTTCACGGCCACCTGATGAACAAAACAAACAATTAATTTATTAGATACACTAAGAGGTCTTAAAGTGATGTATCAGAAGGATGAGATTAAGCTAGATGATGTTTTGTGTGTTTTTACTTACTTTAAGATCATCCTCCAGACGTCTCCCTTCGTACACCACACCAAAACCACCTTTCCCCAGCTCATCACCAATAGTATAGTGACTGAAGATGTAGTCTATTAAAAGACAAAAATAACATTTCAACCTGTGACATGCAGTATTTAATAGATTTAATCCAAAACTTATTTAAACTAACTATTTAAACTAACTTTCATATAATTATGAGTTTTAATGACTGTTTTAATTCATTAATAGAGACGATATAGAATATGTATAAAGAAAGGGCATTAGAGACTTAATTCTGTAGTAAAGTTCCCTTAATTCATTATTTGCTAATTAATAGATATTCAATAATATAGGTGATGACTTTTTCATATACATAAACAAGATAAAAGATGGTCGTGTCATTTACCATCACTACTTCTTCCTGGCCATGCTACCTTCCTCTTCTCTCCCTCATCCTGCGGCTGCTTCTCCTCTCCCTGACCTGAGCTGCTCTCCGGAGGCAGTTTTCTGCCAGCTCTGAAGAAAGAGTGCAGCCTCCTCCACCACTCCTTCCTCTCCTCTTCCTCCTCGCCTCCTCCTCCTCTCTCCATCACCCTCCTCTCCTCCTTTTCACCTCCTTCCTCTCCTCCTCTGAAGAAAGAGGGCAGCCTCCTCCACCACTTCTTCTTTCTTTTCTCCTGCACTCTCCCTGACTCCTTCCTCTCCTCTTCTTCCTCACCACTTTCTCCTCTCTCCATCACCCTCCTCAACTCCTCCTCAACTTCCTCCTCTTCCATCACCCTCCTCAACTCCTCCTCCACTTCCACTTCCTCCTCCTCACCTCCTTCCTCTCCAAGTCCTTCACCTCTCTCCATCACCCTCCTCTCTTGGCTGTTTCCCTCACCAGCATCAACAGGGGTCTCATCGCGAGGATGAGGATGTTGAACCGCCGTGTTGATGCTGGGTTTTGGGGGTGTACTCAGATGTTGATCGTACACCTCGCCAATCATCGGACTCACTTTACAAGCTCGCTGTCCCATCGCTGTAAAAACTCACTCTCAACCACTACAACAAACCCACAAAGTGTGTGAGAATGTCACGCGCTTATAAACCCCGCGCGTTCTATTCGCTCTGTGACATCATAAAGTACATAATCTGCTTTATCTCTATGTTTTTAATGTTCGAATGATTTTTAAATATAAGCAAATTTGAAAATTTTCTAAATATCTTCCTATTGCGTTAAGAAATTGCTGCATATGGGACATTTTCATGACTGATCGCTGTTGTTATTGTTAATATTTTTGTCTGGTTCAAAATGATAATTCAATAAATATGTTTGCAATGATATTCATACATGTGGTTATCGCAAAAACTCTGATCAACAAGTAGAGGGCGTATAATTAACGTGTAATATGTTCAGATTTGACGGCAGTCTCTTGGCATTTGAACGTGTAACTCCTCTCCCATGCTGAAGATACTATATTAAATTAGGAAAAGTTATTAAAGATACAATGAAAAGTTTCTAAAGTAGAATTATTACCTCTAAAAATCAGTCATACGCTGCCGTATAGAAAAGCTCATCGTTACGTCGCTTCTGCGGTTAATTAATATTCATGAGCCAAACCTGCGCTTCAGTTTAAATAGCAGGAGTTTAACGGTTTTCTGACTGAAGCTGCAGCGGCGTTTCAACGACTTCCAGAATTTAATATTTAAGGCAGAAAAAAGAAAAAAGTCAAAATTTCGATTCACGGAAGCTAAGGGCCGTAAAAATGTACATTCAGGGCGGAGCCAATTTTACTAAAAAGGCTATAACTCAAGAACGAAATGATATATCTTCACCAAACTTGGTACACATGTGTATGGGCTCAGTCTTTGGTCACGATAAAAAAATCGGCCAATGAAGTTTCAGCACCTATTAGACAAGGTTAACGGAGGCTGATCAAAACGAAACTCGGTGGGCATGTTCGACTCATGGTCCTAGTGGTCTGTAAGAATTTTGAAAGAAATCGGCCACTAGTTGGCGCTAACGAGTTTTACGGCTCTGTAATCACGTGGTGTTTGACATATCCACACAATATGCATATCATTTGATAGATCTCCTCATGCAAAACAAGATGCCTCATGCCTCAAGAACCACTGCTGTCAGTCAAAACGTTCATTAAATATTTGCGATTATGTTAAAAACCTACTTTTGCGAACTAGTCCTAGGTTTTTTGCCCGATCGGAACCAAACCACTGCAGTATGATTCTCTGGACTCTCCTGATCAATAGTTATCAAAAAAATGTTGAACTTTACCCTTTGGGTAGCTATAACAGAGTCATTTAGAGAATGGGTCTGGCAAAACATGCTCAAAAGCCTATTAATCCTGAACGAAAACTCAAAACTTCACGAAAATAGGTGGGCACGTGCAGCATGTGACTCTAAACAAGCATGCAAAATTTCATGGAGATCGGGCAATAGATACCTCTATAACAGTTAAAAAGGTGATAACCAACAATGTGCCAATGCTTATAATGGCGTATTACCTAAAATTGCCATAAAGCCACCAGAGGGCAGCAGAAGACCACTCATTGGTTCATTTTGCTCACTAAGCATATACACTCACCTGAAGGATTATTAGGAAGACCATACTAATACTGTGTTTGACCCCCTTTCGCCTTCAGAACTGCCTTAATTCTACGTGGCATTGATTCAACAAGGTGCTGAAAGCATTCTTTAGAAATGTTGGCCCATATTGATAGGATAGCATCTTGCAGCATCTAGCATCTTGTCATGTTCAAGAAACCAATTTGAAATGATTCGAGCTTTGTGACATGGTGCATTATCCTGCTGGAAGTAGCCATCAGAGGATGGGTACATGGTGGTCATAAAGGGATGGACATGGTCAGAAACAATGCTCAGGTAGGCCGTGGCATTTAAACGATGCCCAATTGGCACTAAGGGGCCTAAAGTGTGCCAAGAAAACATCCCCCACACCATTACACCACCACCACCAGCCTGCACAGTGGTAACAAGGCATGATGGATCCATGTTCTCATTCTGTTTACGCCAAATTCTGACTCTACCATCTGAATGTCTCAACAGAAATCGAGACTCATCAGACCAGGCAACATTTTTCCAGTCTTCAACTGTCCAATTTTGGTGAGCTCGTGCAAATTGTAGCCTCTTTTTCCTATTTGTAGTGGAGATGAGTGGTACCCGGTGGGGTCTTCTGCTGTTGTAGCCCATCCGCCTCAAGGTTGTGCGTGTTGTGGCTTCACAAATGCTTTGCTGCATACCTCGGTTGTAACGAGTGGTTATTTCAGTCAAAGTTGCTCTTCTATCAGCTTGAATCAGTCGGCCCATTCTCCTCTGACCTCTAGTATCAACAAGGCATTTTCGCCCACAGGACTGCCGCATACTGGATGTTTTTCCCTTTTCACACCATTCTTTGTAAACTCTAGAAATGGTTGTGCGTGAAAATCCCAGTAACTGAGCAGATTGTGAAATACTCAGACCGGCACGTCTGGCACCAACAACCATGCCACGCTCAAAATTGCTTAAATCACCTTTCTTTCCCATTCTGACATTCAGTTTGGAGTTCAGGAGATTGTCTTGACCAGGACCACACCCCTAAATGCATTGAAGCAACTGCCATGTGATTGGTTGATTAGATAATTGCATTAATGAGAAATTGAACAGGTGTTCCTAATAATCCTTTAGGTGAGTGTATGTATATATGCATGTAATTATGTATCCATGTATGTATGCATGCATGCAATTATGTATGCATGCATGTATGTATGCATGTTTGTATGCATGTATGTATGTATGCATGCATGTAATTATGTATCCATGTATGTATGTATGCATGTATGTATATGTGTATGTATGTGTATGTATGTACATGTATCTATCCATGTATGTATGCATGTATGTGTTTGTATGTATGTATGTTTGTATGTATGCATGTATGTATGTTTGTATGCATGTATGTATGTATGCATGTATGTATGCATGTATGTATATGTGTATGTATGTATGTATGCATGTATCTATCCATGTATGTGTTTGTATGTATGTGTTTGTATGCATGTATGTATGTATGTATGTATGCATGCATGTAATTATGTATCCATGTATGTATATGTATGCATGTATGTATGTATGTATCCATGTACAAACCCGATTCCAAAAAAGTTGGGACACTGTACAAATTGTGAATAAAAAAGGAATGCAATAATTTACAGATCTCATAAACTTATATTTTATTCACAATAGAATATAGATAACATATCAAATGTTGAAAGTGAGACATTTTGAAATGTAATGCCAAATATTAGCTCATTTTGGATTTCATTTTGAGAGCTACACATTCCAAAAAAGTTGGGACAGGTAGCAATAAGAGGCCGGAAAAGTTAAATGTACATATAAGGAACAGCTGGAGGACCAATTTGCAACTTATTAGGTCAATTGGCAACATGATTGGGTATAAAAAGAGCCTCTCAGAGTGGCAGTGTCTCTCAGAAGTCAAGATGGGCAGAGGATCACCAATTCCCCCAATGCTGCGGCGAAAAATAATGGAGCAATATCAGAAAGGAGTTTCTCAGAGAAAAATTGCAAAGAGTTTGAAGTTATCATCATCTACTGTGCATAATATCATCCAAAGATTCAGAGAATCTGGAACAATCTCTGTGCGTAAGGGTCAAGGCCGGAAAACCATACTGGATGCCCGTGATCTTCGGGCCCTTAGACGGCACTGCATCACATACAGGAATGCGACTATAATGGAAATCACAACATGGGCTTAGGAATACTTCCAGAAAACATTGTCGGTGAACACAATCCACCGTGCCATTCGCCGTTGCCGGCTAAAACTCTATAGGTCAAAAAAGAAGCCATATCTAAATATGATCCAGAAACGCAGGCGTTTTCTCTGGGCCAAGGCTCATTTAAAATGGACTGTGGCAAAGTGGAAAACTGTTCTGTGGTCAGACGAATCAAAATTTGAAGTTCTTTTTGGAAAACTGGGACGCCATGTCATCCGGACTAAAGAGGACAAGGACAACCCAAGTTGTCATCAGCGCTCAGTTCAGAAGCCTGCATCTCTGATGGTATGGGGTTGCATGAGTGCGTGTGGCATGGGCAGCTTACACATCTGGAAAGGCACCATCAATGCTGAAAGGTATATCCAAGTTCTAGAACAACATATGCTCCATGCAGACGTCGTCTCTTTCAGGGAAGACCTTGCATTTTCCAACATGACAATGCCAGACCACATACTGCATCAATTACAACATCATGGCTGTGTAGAAGAAGGATCCGGGTACTGAAATGGCCAGCCTGCAGTCCAGATCTTTCACCCATAGAAAACATTTGGCGCATCATAAAGAGGAAGATGCGACAAAGAAGACCTAAGACAGTTGAGCAACTAGAAGCCTGTATTAGACAAGAATGGGACAACATTCCTATTCCTAAACTTGAGCAACTTGTCTCCTCAGTCCCCAGACGTTTGCAGACTGTTATAAAAAGAAGAGGGGATGCCACACAGTGGTAAACATGGCCTTGTCCCAACTTTTTTGAGATGTGTTGATGCCATGAAATTTAAAATCAACTTATTTTTCCCTTAAAATGATACATTTTCTCAGTTTAAACATTTGATATGTCATCTATGTTGTATTCTGAATGAAATATTGAAATTTGAAACTTCCACATCATTGCATTCTGTTTTTATTCACAATTTGTACAGTGTCCCAACTTTTTTGGAATCAGGTTTGTATGTATATGTGTATGTATGCATGATATTTTAGACAACTTTGCAGCTCAAGTAATGGTTTTTACAATGAAAAATTACTATAAACACCAAAATACAAATACAAGCTGCATTTCTGAGCTTCCATTGTGAGCGCATTAAATTAAACAAAACAAAAAGGTTTTGTTTGTTTACACAAACTGGGTAGTGAGATCAAATAATTTTCTGTGGTAATAATCAACCACGTCATCAATGCTGTCCATAGAAACGAACTTGTTTTAACTAACTCGGGACAATCCTGAAGTTGTTCACCTTACCAGTTTGATGTATAGCTAGTCCAGTCCCCTCTGACGTATAAACCTCAAAAATGAATAATAATAACAATAAATCATTCAGAAAAGGTCACAGGTGCAGATAATGATTGTTAGCCACAAAATAAAATTGAGACAAAATCTAGAATAACTAAATTTATCTTCAATATTTCAATCAATATATATAAATATACATATGTCATATTATTCCTACATTTACAGAATTAATGAGTTTTACTCACAATTTGGCTGAACAAAACAGCAGGCCTTTTATACCTGCATTCGTCTTTACAACCTGGAAAGGTCAAATCATTACTTATCATAATGCAGATGAAACGTACACAGATAATCCATATAGCAAAACAGATTATGGCACACAGGCCGGTCACTCTCACTGGCTGCGTACTGGACGAATGACGCTGACCATATGTGCTACAAATGTTTTTTGAAAACAGCTAACTTTGATTAGAAAGCCAGATGACAACAAATTAACATAATTTAGTAGTTGTTTGAGAGTGAGATTTGAAATGTTAGACAAGCGTCTTTCCCCAGTCCAACAGCCCACGTCTGGATCTGCAGATCAAAGCAGCTTAGACCCAATCAAACATTTCTGCTCATAACGGTGTGTAAACACTAATCGTGATGACAATGTCGATGATGATTATGATAATGATGTCATCGGTGACTACTAAGCTTCCTCAGAGGAATGGATTATAGAGGCATGCCAATCATAATAAAGATGACTAGAAAATTGTTAATATTATTTTATTTCATTGACGTATTATTATAACAAACTGTTAAGTTACAATAGTGTCTGTATTTGCACTGGCCATTTAAACTAAAACACTTAAATTAATTGTACCATGATCCACTGTGTCTAATGAATGGCACAGAATGGATCTCAGACACAAAGAGACACCTGTGTGAACTTCTACACACAACAGCCCAAATGAAAGCAGCATTAATTTGTTTTGACAAAAGTTTAACTGGCCATTTTACAAACCACAAACAGACAATCCATTGTTTAAGCCCTGTTCTGCTGGCATAACATATGTATCCTGCAGTGCGACATGCAAAACTCTGTCTAAAATTATTTTAAACTATATATTTCCGAATACTCTGTTGTTATTAGTAGGCTATTATTATTATTTACACACGATATAACTCATATTAAAGGCCCACTGAAGTGCAGTGAAACACGCAGCATTATTCAATGTGTTGAACTTCCACTGAATCTGGAAGACAGGGCGGGACATATCGAAGAGCTCCTCCCCTTTTTAAAAAATAGCCAGTAGCATTTAGTTTATATCACAGCTCGGCCAGAGCCGTTGAGCTCGGTAAAGCCGCAGTTTCCTCCTAATCTCTTAACCGTTTCTCCTCCTGATCTCCTCCATAGCGCTTTAAAATACAGCATTCTGTGCAGAATTCAAACGGGTCCGATACGATTTTGGAGCACACTAGCTTATAGTTAAAGCAACACTAGGTAACTTTTGGCGCTCTAGCGGTTAACAAACAGAACTGCGTGCGTCTTGCGGAAGAACATTGTAGCCGGAGCTACTTATCTCTGTTTATGTCTGTGGCGAGTCACGCAGGTACTGGGCTACTCCGCAGCGGTGCTGACCCAAACCGAACTAAAATAGTCCGAATATAAACAAGTGTACCGTAGTGATTCAGGATAAGACAAAAACACAGTTTGGAAAATGGGATTCATGATGTACTCACTCATTATATAAATTTTGTAAATTTTGAGCACAAAAAAGTTACATAGTGTTGCTTGAGGCTAATATATTCATACTAAAAGCCAAAAAACTTCCATTTTGATTTCATGGGGACTTGTCCTCATATAGGCGTAGACTACAATGATACTTTAATTTAAAATCTTGAAGAAGAAAAAAAGATAATACAAGGACAAAAAGGCCTACTGAAAAAAATCATAACCACTAAAGATAATTTTCCACATGCTAGGCGTTAAAGGGATAGTTCACCCTAAAAATAAAAATAAAGCTATCTTTTACTCACCCTGCTGTTGTTCCAATGCCCTATGTCCTTCTATCTTTTTCGGACCTCAGAAGCAGAAATTTTAAAAATAGTCCTGCACGCGCTCCTCCATATAATGGCAGTGAATAGCGACCAGGCTAAAAGGTTACAAAAATTATACAAAAGTATCACACAATGATACAGTGAGACGCGCGCCATATATGGAAAGTGTTCAGGCGGCATACTATAAGGTTTTGCGAGAAAGAAACCGTATTATTCAGTCAAAACACTGAGCTCGGCCGTTACTCTGTGCGCGCTCCTGTGAGTGCGTGCGAGCTGTCAGCAGCCGCTGGCGCTCATGCTTACTATAACTCGCACTGTTGTCATGGTACCCAGGATAAGCACACACATGCACCATTTTGAGAAATCAGGCTCAATAGAAACAAACGCGACTCTCGTCTTTTCTATAAAGGCATATGATTAGAAATAATACTAATAATAAAACCTCCTGAAGTGAATGTTGTGTACCGGTTGTCATGACAACATTGCTTGAGGGGCTGCTGACGGCTCGTACGCGGTCACAGGAACGCGCATAGTATGCCACCTGAACACTTTCCATATATGGCGCGCGTCTCACTGTATCATTGCGTGATACTTTTGTATAATTTTTGTAATGTTTTAGCCTGGTCGCTATTCACTCCCATTATAGGAAGGAGCGCGTGCAGGACTATTTTTTAAAATGTCTGCTTCTGAGGTCCGAAAAGAGTTAGAAGGACATAGGGCACTGGAACAACAGCAGGTGAGTAAAAATGGCTTTATTTTCATTTAAGGGTGAACTATCCCTTTAAATAGCGCTTGAGAGCTGAATGCGTGAGGAAGTATCCATAGCAACAGTAGACCACGCGACGACTTTCTTCATTATCGTATCGGACGATAGACCAAAACAAGCTGTCGTTATAATAGGTATATATATATAACTATTATAATAGTTATAATCTACAAAACTTGAAAAACAAAAATTCTTTATGACAGATGGCGTTTGATTAACTGTGCTAAGGGAGGCAACGAAAACTTAAATTACTCTCGTCGAAAACTCCACAGAATACGTCCCGAAAATGTAGGCTACTTATAGCATCCTCTAAACAAATCCACCCCCTGAAAAACATTATATTATGCGCACATTGGACTAAACTTAATATAAGTGATTATTTAATGTTTAAAGAACGCAAGTTTTATCCTAAACCTCCATCCTTAAGCCAGGAAAATGTCACACCCATTTGAGATTATCACTCCCATGGATCGTTCCAGCGAAACTAAAGCGGAGAGACGCCGGACGGTTAACCGGTGAAACGCTGACACATCACTGGCTTTATTTACAGCCCTATTCACTAACTTTAACAAGTGATGTTATTATAAAGATAAGCGTTTTCAATAACCTCAGGCAATATAATGAAACGCCTCAGATATTAATAGCGCCACGCTAAGCCGCTTTAAGACTCCCGCGCCGGTGGATGGAAATAGAAGCGCGAGCTCGGACTCCGAGCTGAAGATCCGCGCTGGGAACCTGACAGAAAACTTTTGCGTCAAACAATGAACAGCGATGATCTTAGAGCTCACCAGGACTGTCTTTTTTCCTTTAAAGACAAAAAATAACGGGACGCAAAGCGGAACGTTCTGAGTTTCCATGAACGCTCAAATAATGGCAAAGAAGAAACGGGTTTTATCGGTCAGTTTTATCAAAGGATTCCCAGATGACAGGTTATTATAGAGACAGACATGCCAGCCAACCTCACCATCTCCAGCCACACCACGAACTACAACTTCCCAGCGCTCATATTCGGGATATTATTGATCATTATCATCATATGTGGGAACGTGCTGGTGTGTCTGAGCGTTTACACGGAGAAAGCGCTGAAAACCACAACTAACTACTTCATAGTCAGTTTGGCTGTTGCTGATTTGCTGTTGGCTGTTCTGGTATTACCGCTGTTCGTGTATGCAGAGGTGAGTTAAGATACTCAATTACCTAGATATTGTTATCATAATATTGTGTATTTACAAGGCGACCAGAAAACAAACAGGTTTACCTACTTTAAAACCCCGCTAAGCTGGTTTACCTGGTGATCATCTTAAATGACCAGGTAAAACCCAGGTTTTGGCCACTTTCATGCTGGTTTTAACATGTCTGTACTTGTAAACCAAGTTTATTTTAAGTCAGCAATTTATATACAATTTAAATAAAGTATAATTGCTTAATTAAAATAAGGTGATTTCATGCTATATTTATCTAATATATATATTTTTAATATATATATATATATAGGAAACATTAAGATTTTTAAATGTTTTTGAAAGAAGTCTCTTAAGCTCACCAAGGCTGTATTTATTTGTATTTATTTGATCAAAAATACAGTAAAAACAGTAATATTGTGAAATACTATTACACTTTAAAATAGCTGTTTTCTGTTTTAATATATGCTAACATGTAGTTTATTCCTGTGATCAAAGCTGAATTTTCAGAATCATTACTCCAGTCTTCAGTGTCACATGATCCTTCAGAAATCATAGTAAAATATTGATTTTGTGCTCAATTATTAATAATGGTTCTTATTTTTATCAGTGTTGAAAACCATTTTTGCAGCTTAATATTTTTGTGGAAAATGCGATACATTTTTTGTCTGGATTCTTTGATGAATAGAAAGGTAAAAAGAACAGCATTTATTTGAAATAGAAATCTTTTGTAACAATATAAATGTCTCTTTTGATCAATTTAATGCATCCTTGCTGAATAAAAGTATTATTATTTTTTATATATTACTTACCCCAAACCTTTGAATGGTAATGTATCATGGTTTCCACAACAACAACAAAAAATGAATACAATAAATTATGGAGCACAACTGTTTTCAACATTTACAATAATAATAATAATTGAGCATCAAATCATCATATTAGAATGATTTCTGAAGGATCATGTGACACTGAAGACTGGAGTAATGATGCTGAAAATTTAGCTTTATCATCATATTTTACATTACATATTACATTTTAAAACAGAAATCAGTTATTTTAAATTGTAATAATATTTCACAATACTACTGTTTTTACTGTATTTTTGATCAAATAAATACAGCCTTGGTGAGCAGAAGAGACTACGGTATGTATGTATGTGTATATATATATATATATATATACATACAGTCAAACCAATATGTATTCATACACCTTCAACATTTTCTCACATTATCACAGTTTATTCGCTATAGTTTAGAAAATGGTAATAAAATATGACAAGAACTCAGAGTTAAACTGTGTCAGAACAAATTCATCTTGATAATGTCAGATCACTTTGATAGAAAGGTATGTAATGGATTACAATCAACCAATCAGCTGTTCAATTAAAGTACACAATTAGATAATACCAATTTAGGTCAACCAATTACCAAGCAATGCTTCATTTTGTTCAGTCTGTGGTGTCAAAGGTCGCATTAGCAATCAAAGAAAAAACACTTCAGCAAAACATGGTCAGGTCGAAGTGTCTGAATCATTTTGGTCCCAAATTTTTATAAATTTTACTGGTAGTCACTGTATGAGGAATTTTTGGGTATAATGTCACAGTTTACTTTATTTTGCTATCCTCACTTAAAGAAATGAACTACAGTGTCCTGCACTAGTAAAAAATTATATCTGGTGTCTGAATAATTTTTGGTTTGACTGTGTATATATAGTCTACAACATGTATATAAACGTTAAACTTAGTAGTTAATACAGTTTTATTGTAGCAACAATAACTGTAGTATCTTGCCATTAACTATGGTAACAGTAACCTATAATCTTTCATCAATTGACTTGTAACGCTTAACCGATCGTATCTCCTACTGTATGACACTGTTCCATAAAAGCGCAAGACGAACTTAGCATCAATGCTCGATTGTTTATCCTCGCATGAAAAACTTTGCAGACATGCATTCATCCGTCCTGCAACGGCCCCCTCCTGCTGAGATCGTCCGTCTCTGCCAGAGCGGACGTCATGAACACACATCACACAATGCACATTGTCTGTCACCCCAGGATGCGGTCACGATGTCCGAGACGCTTTCACTAGAGTGGCCAAAGAGGCCTCCAAAATAACTACCAATCGGACATGCCATTCGGGCCACGCTATAGTTACCGTGTCCCCAAGACTGGATTCTGAGGGCCCCAGATAGTGAGGACAAGGTCACCGGGAGCAAAGCAAACGACTCATGGCTGTTTGGCTGGCTCTTCAGTACAAGGACACGGAGAAAATAAGCTCCAGTGAGTCAGCCGTGGCTTAATTACAATTTTACATGAGTCCCCTCACCACGATCTCATGGCTTCCACTCGTAGGGTGAATGTTGCTCGTTGGCATGGGAGAGAGGCCATTACCAAAAAGCAATTAAGAATCTGTCCTCATCTCCAGGCCAATAATTAAAATGCCATTAAATCCTCCTCTCTGCTGTTTTATCTCTTTTTTTAGAACACATGATGCGTATCAGGTACTAAATTACCATCAGCCCGAGAGCATGTGGTATGTGTGTGTGTTTGGATTGTTGTGACAACGCCAAGCGGATAATAGGGAAATTAAGGTTTTACACAGTCGCTCCGCTGTAAACAGGAGGTTAGGGGAAGGTGAAAGGGGTCAGAGAGCCATGGGAATGGAGGCGAGGATAGACAGAGGAATGGATGACAGAAGCAACAAATGGGTGAAGAGTAAAAGACGGTGATGGTTTTTTTTTCTCCCTCTCAGTTCCAGGATGGAGTTTGGTCCCTTAATATGACCGTATGTGATGGACTGATGACCATGGACGTGATGCTTTGCACCGCCTCCATATTTAACCTCTGTGCCATCAGTATAGACAGGTGGGTCTGACATCGAGCTATTGCACATGTTGTTATTATCGGTAACTAAAATTAAAACTAAAACCATTAAAACAATTGTAATTTAGTTTGGACTGAATCTTCATGATTTAAAGGCACAATATGTAAGATTTTTGGATTAAAATATCCAAAAACCACTAGAACAATGCTATATATTTTGTTGACTTGTGTACTTACATTATCCCAAATGTTTCCAAGAATGTTCAAATCAAGAGAAATAAGCAATTTTAACCAGGACATGGACCGTGTCCGTGTGTCGCCTATCAATGACATCATACCCGCGGTACCCTCGATTTCCGGTTTTATTTTGTAGAAACCATGGAAACACCAAAGACACTTTAATATATTATGTCTTTTATTAGACAGGTGAGCAACTGTTTGGATACATTTATCGACAGAAAACTAATCATTGTTATATAGCTCAACACGTTTAGTCTTGTTTAAATCTTGTTTTCTTGATTTACCGCGAGTACCATGTTTTACCATGCCTAATATCTATATCTAGCTACTGCAGTGTGAACAAGTGTCTCATAGTAGCCGCCGAGTGAACGCACAGAGTAGCATTATAACATAACTTTCAACACACTCAAATGTATCTAATATGATAAAACAGCGATGCGTTACCCCACATACGCGTGAGCAAAAGAAGCGGAAGCATTCGTCTGTGGCATAATAAAAGCTCTGCAAAATCAAGGCGCCATCAAGCTACGCCTTTGTTTTAATTAAGTGACATCTAGAGGCGAAAAAATACATATTGTGGCTTTAAGTAGATAATAGCTACACTTCAGGCCCTGTTTACACCTGGTATTAAAGGGATAGTTCACCCAGAAATGAAAATTCTGTCATTAATTACTAATTATTAATTACCCTCATGTCGTTCCAAGTCCCGTAAGACCTTCGTTCATCTTCGGAACACAAATTAAGATATTTTTGATGAAATCCGAGAGCTCTCTGACCCCTCCATAGGTAGCAATTTAATTACCACTTTCAAGTCCCAGAAAGGTAGTAAAAACATCATTAAAATAGTCCATGTGACTCCAGTGGTTCAACCTTAATTTTATGAAGCGACAAGAATACTTTTTGTATGCAAAAAACAAACAAAAATAACAACTTTATTCATTTGGGTGAACTAACCCTTTAAAGGTGCAGTGTGTAGTATTTATGAGGATCTATTGACAGAAATGCAATATAATATACATCACTATGTTTTCAGTGGTGTATAAAGACCTTACATAATGTACCGTTATGTTTTTATTACCTTAGAATGAGCCATTTCTATCTCTATACGCCTCGGGTCCCCTTACAGTGAAATCGCCATTTTGCGCCGACATGTTTCTACAGTAGCCCTAAACGGACAAACTTCTCTACAGAGCGCTAGCTACTCTCTGCTCTCTCCAACGACGACATCTTTGTCCTGTGTCAGCCACCGTAGCTTCTCTATGTGCTCCGAAAGGGAGGGGTGAGCGGTGGGCGGTTGCAATTCACAACCTCACCACTAGATCTAGATGCCGCTAAAATTTATTTTTAAAGATGCGTTTTGAGTCCACTTTCAACCACTTCCAGAGGTAGTCGAAAACGCATTTGAACGAATTGCTTTCGTAGAGTAAACACTCAAATGTGTTCAAACAGCCACAAAAGACTGTCTACTCTCCTCCTACTGACCTAATGCGTTAACGTTATGGGAAGCGCGCTAGCCAGACGGGATTTAAACTTTGTCGGCTGGAGACCCAAGTTTTGTTTGAAGATGAGAAACGTACCAAGCACAATGTTCTCTCACCATTCCTGATTTCTAACACACACTCACAGTGTTCGGCTGGTCTTGTGTCTGTCAGAGCAGAAACTAAAGCTGATGCTCTCTGTGTTTTTCCATTGTCTCTGGTCGTGTTCATATGTAAATTGCGTGAGCTTATTTCATCCATTAGATCGAAAGATCTGAAAAAACACATACATTTACTCGCCCATAGACCCTCCCCTCGAAGAATTCAGGACAGAAGTGGTTGAAAGTGGACAAAAGAGACACCAGGTGTAAACGGGAATGTGTCTCCCTCGTCTACTTGTGATTCGATCGACCAAAACGCATCTTAATACCAGCTGTAAACAGGGCCATCAGAGAAAATTAATTACCACTTGTATGTAAGCGTGTTTCCCATCCGTATGCAAATTAGATATAATGCGTAGTTTGCACCCTCTTCCAATAAACATTTTATTTATTTATAGTCGTTATCAAAGAAAAAACTCACTGTGGTAACCCAGAAATCACTTTATTTGGGGTGTAGAGTTATAGAAATGCTGTGCGAAAGCTTAAAGTACGTCTGCAGCTGCGGTTACTGTTTGTGCCTTTAAAGTCTGATGCTTGAACTGAGGCGAGGATCGATGAATCAAATTCATACAGCACACTGATTTTGCACAGCTAGTTTTATATTTTCGAAGCGATAAGGGTCATAGCAGGTTACCTTCCTAATTATGGTTGTGTTTGAAGACACGATGAAATAGCATTTATAATAAAACTAGCTGATATGATTAAAAGGAGAGAGAGACTGGTAGAGATACAGGCAGAACAAATGTGTTCAGAATAACCATATGGCATTAAGTTGCAGACATTACCTTGGAATTACACCCGATTCATCATTTAGACCCTCTTTCGCTGTCCTGCCGTCGTTGGCCTGGTGATTCGAGTCAACCGCAGGGTCATTATCGTCCCTCCTGCTATTCAGTGTGGCTCAGCAGGTGTTTTGAGAGATTAATGAGATATATGCTCAGGGTGGCACTCTCTGGAGATGCAACAGCATGAAACTTGTTATGCAAGGAAAGGCTGCAAACACACCACTTGGCAGAACTCGCCACAGAATCTGCATGAAAAAGCAATTTTGGACACCGCTGCGTTTGGTTTGTGTAACAGCCACATGCGTCCAGAGCTGTGAGATGCTGGGATGCCTTAGGGTTCACACAATCCTGTTTAGAAACGTACTCAATCAAAAATAAACGCTCATGGCTTCTTCTGTCACTGATATGGAGACGATATGCAGCTTTGAGATTCATAGAGAACAGTTATTAAATAAAACTATACAATTATATACATGAATCTCACATATATAGGTGTATCTCACAAATCATACTTAACACTTCAACCCCCACCCCCAAATTTTTTATTTTATTTTGCATAAAGTATATATAATTAGAAAATGTTTATATATATATACACACATTTATTTTTATTACATTTAAGTAGCCCTGTATTTTTTAGGTATGTATTCTTGTACTTTTTTTAAATTGTAGTTCTCAGATTTTTTTTATAATATGATATACTAGGATATTATAGGAATACAGTATTATTTTGCATAAAGAACATATATTATTAGAAATAAAAATTATATATATACACATACACCGATCAGGCATAACATTATGACCACCTTCCTAATATTGTGTTGGTCCCCCTTTTGCTGCCAAAACAGCCCTGACCCGTCGAGGCATGGACTCCACTAGACCCCTGAAGGTGTGCTGTGGTATCTGGCACCAAGATGTTAGCAGCAGATCCTTTAAGTCCTGTAAGTTATGAGGTGTAGCCTCCATGGATCAGACTTGTTTGTTCAGCACATCCCACAGATGCTCGATTGGATTGAGATCTGGGGAATTTGGAGGCCAAGTCAACACCTCAAACTCGTTGTTGTGCTCCTCAAATCATTCCTGAACCATTTTTGCTTTGTGGCAGGGCGCATTATCCTGATGAAAGAGGCCACAGCCACCAGGGAATACCGTTTCCATGAAAGGGTGTACATGGTCTGCAACAATGCTTAGGTACAGTGGGGAGAACAAATTTTAGCGTTTTAGATTCCGTCACTCACAGTTGAAGAGTACCTATGATAAAAATTACAGACCTCTACATGCTTTGTAAGTGGGCAAACCTGCAAAATCGGCAGTGTATCAAATACTTGTTCTCCCCACTGTATATACTAGTGCTGTCAAATGATTAATCGGGATTATTCGCATCCAAAATAAAAGTTTGTGTTTACATAATATATATTTAAGAAAAAAGGTTATATTTATATATAAAATATTTATATATAATATAAATGATATAAATATATATACAGTATATACATGCAAATATTTCTTAAATATATACATGAATGAGTGTGTATTTATATATACATAATAATTATACAACATATATTATGTAAACACAAACTTTTATTTTGGATGTGATGAATCGGACAGCCCTAAAACATATATATATATATATATATATATATATATATACACACTCACCTAGAGGATTATTAGGAACACCTGTTCAATTTCTCATTAATGCAATTATCTAATCAACCAATCACATGGCAGTTGCTTCAATGCATTTAGGGGTGTGGTCCTGGTCAAGACAATCTCCTGAACTCCAAACTGAATGTCAGAATGGGAAAGAAAGGTTATTTAAGCAATTTTGAGCGTGGCATGGTTGTTGGTGCCAGACGGGCCGGTCTGAGTATTTCACAATCTGCTCAGTTACTGGGATTTTCACGCACAACCATTTCTAGAGTTTACAAAGAATGGTGTGAAAAGGGAAAAACATCCAGTATGCGGCAGTCCTGTGGGCGAAAATGCCTTGTTGATGCTAGAGGTCAGAGGAGAATGGGCCGACTGATTCAAGCTGATAGAAGAGCAACTTTGACTGAAATAACCACTCGTTACAACCGAGGTATGCAGCAAAGCATTTGTAGCCACAACACGCACAACCTTGAGGCGGATGGGCTACAACAGCAGAAGACCCCACCGGGTACCACTCATCTCCACTACAAATAGGAAAAAGAGGCTACAATTTGCACGAGCTCACCAAAATTGGACAGTTGAAGACTGGAAAAATGTTGCCTGGTCTGATGAGTCTCGATTTCTGTTGAGACATTCAGATGGTAGAGTCAGAATTTGGCGTAAACAGAATGAGAACATGGATCCATCATGCCTTGTTACCACTGTGCAGGCTGGTGGTGGTGGTGTAATGGTGTGGGGGATGTTTTCTTGGCACACTTTAGGCCCCTTAGTGCCAATTGGGCATCGTTTAAATGCCACGGCCTACCTGAGCATTGTTTCTGACCATGTCCATCCCTTTATGACCACCATGTACCCATCCTCTGATGGCTACTTCCAGCAGGATAATGCACCATGTCACAAAGCTCGAATCATTTCAAATTGGTTTCTTGAACATGACAATGAGTTCACTGTACTAAAATGGCCCCCACAGTCACCAGATCCCGCATCCCACAAATCTCCATCAACTGCAAGATGCTATCCTATCAATATGGGCCAACATTTCTAAAGAATGCTTTCAGCACCTTGTTGAATCAATGCCACGTAGAATTAAGGCAGTTCTGAAGGCGAAAGGGGGTCAAACACAGTATTAGTATGGTGTTCCTAATAATCCTTTAGGTGAGTGTATATAGACATTTATTTTTATGACAATTAAGGACTTTTTGCTCCAAATTGTGGTAGTTTACTATTTTTTTAGTATGTTACTATGTTTTAATAGTTTTGCATGGACTGAACTGTAATACCTCATATGCTTTTCAATAGGTTTATCGCAGTCTTTGTCCCTCTTAATTACAACCGCCAACATGTGGACCAGCGACAGATTGTCCTGCTCTCTGCCACATGGATCCTGGCCTTAGCCGTGGCCTCCCCCGTGATGTTCGGAATCAACAACGTCCCCAACCGGGACCACAGTGAATGCAAGCTGGAGGACAACAACTACGTGGTCTATTCCTCCGTCTGTTCGTTTTTCGTGCCGTGCCCCATCATGCTGTTGCTGTACTGCGGAATGTTCCGGGGCCTGAGGAATTGGGAGGAGGCGCGGAAGGCCAAGCTGAGGAGCAGCATGCAGACCTGCAGAAAACTTCAGGAGTCCCTCCAGCCCCTGTCTGGCTTGCCACCCCCTCTGCCGCCTGTAATCGAGAAAGACCTCACTGACACAGAGGAGCTGGACCAGGATCACTACCCCGATCCTGACAGCCCAGATCCTGTGTCCATGCTCGCCTACCCAGTTGGGAGCTACAATCAACATAAAAACCAGAACCGGCAAAGGAAGGGGACGAAAATAAACAGGAGGGAGAGGAAAGCAATGAAGGTGCTTCCTGTTGTAGTAGGTAAGTTAGTTGATGTTATACTGAGGTTGACATGTCTTGCTATACTCTAGTTTTTATGACCCTGTATTATTTCAGAGACTACATGAATTAATTTATTAACCTTAAAATGAATACCTCAGATCTTTATCGACCCGGGACGTCACTACCCTCCCCCTCATTCATTTTTTAAAGTTAGACATCAACCTTCTTAGTATTCCTCAATCTATTCATTCTAAACAATATATAACAAGATTTTTTTTTTTTTGTAAAAAGTGCATAGGGTCGCTAGCGACCCGGGTATGTAATAGTGTTAGTATATTTTTTCTGCGCAACAATAATTGAATCTCTTACGACTCAGTAAGTGCAATTCACCTTTGTTCCTCAAGGTGGCAATATCTGATGCACAATGATGACGTGATGTTTCACTCATAATTACAGCAGGCATAAAACAAAACATCGTCAGAAAAAACTTGAATTGGCTCAGAGATTTACAGCGCAACGCAATCAAATATTACTGTTGCTTGATGGTGGATTTAGTGAAGAAGCTGCTCAAATTGAACCCTTTCAAGTTCCAAAAGGTAACGAAATATGCTTTATTTTATTATTTTGTAATTGTTATTAAAACATCAGTTTTATACTATTGCGGCAGTTAGAGCTCCAGCTGTGTTAGATATAGATACGGGTTGCTAAAGACCCAAATATGTAATAATGATTGGAGAAACATTCATGCATTTAAGGGTTAAAATACAAATATTCTGTCACACCGCAGGGCCATTTACTGAGCTACTGAAGGGGAAAAGGTGTTAAACTGAACTAAATTGTACTGAATAATGACACTATTGTCTTTTATAGAGCTGCTTTACAGCTGAAATTTAATTGGTTTCTTAGCTGATGAATTTTACAATGTTAACACTTATTTTCCAGTTTATTACTGTGAAGCTGCTTTGAAGCAATCTGTATTGTATTAAGTTTCTATTTAAATAAAAAAAAGGCTAATGTCTCTAACCAACCTGCAGTTGAAAAGAATGTAAACTTAGACTTTACATTTGAATTATTTTTATCTGAGTATTAAGTATCTAAATTCTAAGTTCAATTTGAGTATTAACTTTTTTCAAAACAGCTTCTGCTAAACAGATATTAAACTACAAATATTGCATAAAACAAGCATATGCATGTCAACTAAACAGCACAACCAGCACTATGAAGACATTTTATTTTGAAAATGTGAAAAGCTCTTTGAATTGAGTTACATTTAGTCACAATTTGTTTTTATAGCCTTCAATTTGCAGATTGTTTGAAGGAGAAATTAACATGACATTCTTTTTCAGTAAATTACAGGAAAAAAATTAATTTATTCAAAAAATTAATTGAGTGATCAATGCATTCTACCCCTATAATTTTATTTTAAAATGTTAAAAGCTACTTCGAAATTATTGTACTTTGAAATTCAAATGTTTTGCTTTTTAATTAGTTTTTATAGATTTCAATTTGCAGATTGTTTGACAATTAACTTGACATGTTGAATAATTTACAGGAAAAAAAAATGTATTATTAAAAAAAATGGTGGATCATTTATTTTTAAACTAGCCATTTGTTTTAAATACTTTACTGTTTAATTCCAGCAATTTTGTGCACTTCACAGTTATAATTAATAAATTAGGTGGACTGAGCTGTTGCCTGACAGTTAGCAAAGAAACAATGTTTCTGCCTAAAGGCAACATTTATTTAGGGAATTAAAAAATATTATGTTTTCTTAATAAGGAATGAAGAATGTCTAGGAATTTTCTAATAGCTTTGATTGAACCATAAAATGCACCATAACCAACCAGCCTTATCTCCGTTTGGAGGTGTTGTGAGTTCACAAAAATAAAGAGGAGAAAAAAAAGGCTTAGAGGAGTGATTAAAAACACTGTTCACATTTGCTGAAACGAGGAACTCCTTTGGCCCTCATTGGCTAATCATTCCTCACCAATCCTCCAATCCGATTATGATATAAGCCTCACTTTAGTCCAGTAGGCAGAGTGGGGGCAGCCGTCGTCACATTAAGACATGCACTTATCCTCTTCACGGGTTCCTGGGACGTGCCACTGATGTACCTGTGCTGTGCTCTGTACAGTACTGACAGTACTTGGCAATCCCTTTCGCTCCTTGTCAACCTGAGTACAGACGAGTGAGTGAGGGACAGTTAAAGGTCAGGGTAGGGTTGCACAAGCTCTTCAGAAGTTTTTGGAAAATAAAGTCCACACTAGAAGCGTAATAACTGCTAGCTAGTTTGGAACTACACTGAAAAAAAAAAAGTAAAATTGATTTTTCTTTGTCAAGTTTTTGCATGCATATTTTTAAAGTAAATTTCACATATGGAATTAAGTAAACTCTACTTAACTACGTTACTATTTTACTTAACTAAAGTAAAATTAACAAAGAAAACAAGTAATTTTAACTTGGCCAGTAAAAGGTTGAGTAATTTCTACTTAGTTGAAGTTTCCTTTGAAATACTTCTTACTCAGATAATATAACACTGAATTAAAGTGTATGTTTTATTTAGAAACATCTAAGTAAATAACACAATAGATATTGTGTAGACAACATATATATAATAGTAGTAATGTGACAGCTGAACACAGAGATCTCAATACTAGGTACACAATAGACAGTGATGGTAACATGATCGTTTTTGAGTATGAATGTGTCATTTTGAGTAGCAACTCCAAATGTCACAAAATGGCAAGTTACTAAACCTAACAACAAAAGCAATGATAAAACAGTGTAAATACAGCTGGAAAACAGCGAAAAATGCAACCTTATTAATTATTCATACCCCAGTGCATGATGGGAACACCAGTATCAACAAAGCTGAGTAGTTTTTACTTAATTTTATAATTGATAAAATTGATATACACTTTAATTTCTACAAGCTTGAATTGAGTACTAATATAGAATTTACTTAGTGTTTTTAAAGTCTTGCCTGAACTAACTTATTCATGTAGAAATTACATTTGTTTTTTCTGTAGTATTTACTTCACCACAGAATCATTTTTACCAGTGTAACTGTCCTTTATTTGGTTGCACCATTTGTTCTTAAAGGGATAGTTCATCATTTACTCACCCTTATGTTAGTTTTTTTCTTCTGTTGAACACAAAAGAAGATATTCTGAAGAATGTTGGTAATCAAAAAGTTGACGGTAACCATTGACTTACATGGAAAGGAGTAAATGATGACAACATTTTCATTTTTTGGGTGAACTATCCCTTCAAGGCAGAATGTAGTAGCTTGTAAGCTTTACGTAAAGACAAAGAAATTACCCTCAATGATCCAACAGCTGTTTTCAAATACGTGGTACATTTTAGTTTATCCTTTATTCTAACATTTGCCTCACGTAACTAATAATGTTATACTAATAATGCTAAAAATGTTTCCACTGAAATACGATACTACTTAATCATTAATAACATAATAGGTATTTTTATATATGGATTTTAAAATTACATTTATTTATTATAGTTTTCTGTTTAGCTTAGGTTTGAAAAAGCGTGTTCAAAAGGCGTTAACAAAGTAATTTATTCACATAATGTTCTCTCTTAAAATGTAAAGGAGTGTAAATGTCAGCATTATCGTATACTGTATGTCTAAAGGATGGAAGGTTATTGATGCAATTTTATTCCGTTACTCTTGGTCAGAGGCTTTCATAAATATTTAGTTTATATGTAAAATTACGTTTCAACTAAGTTTAATGGTGCAACGCAAAAATATGTTGTGTACTTAGTGCCCCTTTACTTTAAAACTAAGCTAAGTTGTAACTTATGCACAGCTGATGTAAACGACCCCATGATTCCCACAGTGCACATGGCCAGTCACGTTCAAAATATATAATATAAAATGTTTTTGGGTTTTTTAATAAAACATAAAATTGTTTATAAAATAAGGCATAAAATCCAAGGTACTCCAGGGATAAAAGTAACGTACTTTACAGTGACTTTCAGCCATCCTACCTGTTCTCTCCTAACTCTCACTTCTGACGGATGATAGATCTGTGGAAAGATAGATCGGCAGGTCATATTTCATATCCCTCTGTCTGACGAGAGCGACCCTCCGTTAGTCCTCTGTTTCTGTCTGGAAACTCTCAGAGTTGAAGTGAATAAAATAACTTATATCTCTGATCTGAGATGATGCTTACTCATTTGAGAAATGTAATCTCGCAGCGATTCACTGCCTCCAAAAAGCCTCGAAAACAGGGTTAGATGTTTAATGTGCTGTATCATAAATGTGATCCTGCAGATTTCTTTGGCTTTTTACATTTTTTTTTTATCCAGTCCAATATTATGGACTTTTTTGTTTATGCTGTGCTGTTTGATTTTTTTATTTTCAAGTCTAATAAGCGAATTAATCTTAGGGCCTGTTCACACTAAGAATGATAACTATAACTATAGGCAGCGGCTATTTGCACTAAGTGAAAAATAGTATTTTCTTAGTGATGTGCTTACACTGAAAGTGAAAATAGCAATATTTTCTTTGCAATAAGTGTAAATAGTAGTTAGATACAATTTGCACCTCAGTATTTTAGTACATTATGAAACAGTATGCAATAATAACATATTGGGCCCTATTTTAACGATCTGAGCGCATGGTTTGAAGCGCATGGCGCAGGTGCACTTAGGGCATGTCCAAATCCACTTTTGCTAGTTTAACGATGGAAAAAAAGGTTGGCGCGCCAGGCGCATGGTCTAAAAGGGTTGTACCTATTCTCTTAATGAGTCATGGGTGTGTTTTGGGCATAACGTGCAATAAACCAATCAGTCTCATCTCCCCTTCCCTTTAAAAGCCAGTTGCACTTGCACCATGGCGGATTCGCTATTTACGGAATTTGCGAGTGGAAAGACTGAACGCTCTCCAGAGAGGAATCCTTTTATTTTTAATATTTAAAAATGTTTGTGTGCTACTGCTGTAATAAGCAGTGTACACGCGTTGTGCACCCGCCTATAGGCACATATTAATAACGCGCCCTTTAAATAACACAAAAAATACTGCGCTATCGACTTTACACCAGGTTTTTGTTGGTCAATGGCTCAAATTAGCAACGCGCCAACATTGCACCTGAACACACCTCGTTTTCAGACCAGCACGCCCATGGGCGAACAGATGGGCGCGAGTGCATTTGCTGTTTAAACAACGTGGAGCTGGATGTGAAAATGATAACTGCGTCGGGCTGAAACTAGCAAAAAGCACTTGCGTCACGTCTAGCGTCACATTGCACTGGGTGTATGATAGGCCCATTGAGTGTAAATTATATATTTATTAAATAAATGCCGCCTTATTGGGACAATAAATCCCTCCGTACACCTAGCCCTACCCTATAAACACTTATTATTAAATAACCATTGGGCACTTTAATTCCACTTTTCACATATTTTCTTCATATTTATTGATATTTACAGATTTCCAATCTGATATGCGATGGGAAAAGGTAGAAGAATGAGTTCAGCAAAAGGCAGATTCGAAGTCGGGGTGCCTTACTCCCTACGCCACTGCGGTTGACAAGTCACAGGCGTTTTTAGTACTTTTGTCTGGCCCAATGAGACATTGGTGGGTGGAGTTAGTGTAAATAGCCTCTACCAACAAGGCGGGCTATTTGCACTTATTGTAAATAGACACTACGATAACTATATTAGCACCCACACCAATTGATTTTGTTCTGTTTATTATTAGCATGCGCTGTAATTTTGTCGTCTGCCACTTTAAATGCTTAAGGTCTTTAACGTTGAGTGGATTCTGATTGGCTGTCAATATTTTTATCATTCATCAGGTGGGGAAAAAAATAGTTCTGAAAGTGATACCAAAGATTTCGCTCCTCTGTGTCGTTAATAAAATAGTTGTGGTGTAGACTTACCTATTCTCGAAGAATATGAACATGTATTAAAGTTATAGTTATTGTTATAGTCCCTGGTGTGAATGGGCCTTAACGCACTTAATCAGCAGTATTACGAACAATATGAGGAGAACTTGCGAATAAGTTAGCTCAAACAACATCATTCCTCTGTCATTATCATTATAGTTAACTTGTGGTGAGGACAAACTTATTCTCACAGAAATGTCCATAGTGAACTGTGAATGGGCCTTATTTACTAACAGCTTGTGCCAGTGCAAACCCTCTTTTGGCGTTAAAAAACTACTGTCAGGATTTAGTAAAGACACGCAGTGAAAAATTAGCGCTGAAAAGGCGTGGACAGGGTTATTTTTGGGGCTGACCTTATTGCATACGCATTTGTAGGAGTTTCCCTTTCAGACGCAAAATTTATGGGAGGAGAGTATTTAAATGAATCATGATTTACTGGTATTTGCACCATTATTTACCACCCAAAAAAAGCATGTCTTAAACCTGGCGCTAATTTGTGCTGCTCTTGGTAGATTGCGTTGGTCATTATGGAAATGATCCGACTGTGTCTGTGTTCATTAATTTGCACGTCGTCAGTAGATCACGCGCAGAACTTTTCACTCCCATCTGCGTTTTTGGGATTTCGCTCTCACGCTAATTTGCCCTGTTTAGTAAATCTGGCCCTTAATCAGTGGGATTACAGCAAAACTAACGAGCAACGATATCGTTCCTCTGTATTGTTATTGTCATAGTTGTGGTGTGGACTTTCCTATTCTCATAAAATTAAGGCCCGTTCACACCAAAAATGATAACTATAAAGAAAATTATAATGATAACTATATTAGCGTTCACACCAGAGGACGATATCGTTCTGTTTATTATAAGCATGCACTGCAGTTTTGTCGTCTGCCACTTTAAATGCTCAAGCTCGTTACAGCAGGATGGATTCTGATTGGCTGTCAGTGTTTTTATTGTTCATCAGCTGGAAAAAAAAAGTTCTGAAAGTGATTCTGACCAGTTTTGCCAAGTCTGCGGTTTTCCCGTGGAATTGGGCTACTTTTAAGTTAAAAAAAAATGTTAGTTGATTTCCACCCCTGTAAGTACGATTTCAGCGCTCCAACAACCCCAAAACACCCCCCAGACGTACAAATTCAGTGGAGAATACGGCCGCCCGAGGGAGAAAATCGCATTGGGGTATTTTTGGGCTACTTTTGACCAGCCATACTTTTGTTGCACAGACCTGGCAACCCTGATTCCAACTATATTGTTTCTCTGTGCCATTATCGTTATAGTTGTGGTGTGAACTCTGATATTCTTTTTACATTTAGAATGAATTTTAGAACTATATTGTTATAGTTATCATCCTTAGTGTGAAGGGGCCTTTAGAACGAATTATTATTAAAATGTATAGTTATATTTATCGTTCTTGGTGTGAAAGGTCCCATGATGGTTTCCTTCCAGTTGATTGGTTGATTTTCCTACTACAACAGGAAGTTGGGGTGGGACACATTTTAGTTTATATCACAATACTGAAAAACTTCACTTTACAGTGGACAAATGTAATGAGGACACTTCTCTTGCAAACAATTTCTCTGTGAATTGATTGACATAACCGAATGAGTTATGAAAGGAATTAAATAGCATTTTATTGGACAACAATATGTTTATGTGTCCATAGAATAATTTTTCACCTGACATTCGTCCATCTACAGGTGCCTTCCTGTTCTGCTGGACGCCATTCTTCGTAGTGCACACGATGAGGGCTCTTTGCGAAGAGTGCGAAATCCCGGGCTTTGTCATTAGTATCGTGACCTGGTTGGGCTACGTCAACAGCGCCCTCAACCCCATCATCTACACCGTCTTCAACACAGAGTTCAGGAAGTTCTTCCGGAAGTTCCTGCCGACTCTGCCCAACTGCTGCTAGCCTGCTAACGGTTTTCGAACAAAACATACCCTAAAGTATAAATAAACCAGACAAATAATGCTTACATGTAAATACATCATGTTGTATGACACAAATTCGAAAGTATGATTATAATGCACTACAACCTTTGCTGCCATTACATTTTTACTTTACATTTTTATTTTGTATGTTTACATTTTGAAAGCTGACATCAAAGGGCCTCGTTCATGAAATGCAAGCAGAATGAATGTTCATAAAATCATTTTATGTAAACTTGCGTTTAATTTATTTCTCAGTGAATTGTTCGTAAAACCTTTCTTAAGTAAATTATGGTGGTCATAATACATGACTTCCATGTAAATAGCACATAAAACTTGAGTTACATTTAATTAATTGTTGCAATCACAAAATACATGCACGAAATTCACATGCATGTAAATTGTTCGTAAAATCACGTCATGAAAACATACTTACGGAGTGGGACAAATCAGAAAGAACTTATTTTTTGGGTGTTGTTATTGAAGCGAATATGAGAACTTTTGCAAAAATGGCTTTATGAACAAATTCGTGTGTTTCATGGACGATGCCCAGTTTATGCTTTTGAAGCTTCTGTGACAGGAATGTCTGTGGAACGGTCTGCCATCTACGATGACCACTCTTTGCCATTACTGTTACAAGGAGCTCATCCAGCGGCCCGTAAGCCCACGAGTCAAAGTTAGGGCATTCATTTTGTATCTGATTGCACTGGCTTTCATCTGAGAAATAAATGTTTTTCACAGACAAGTACTTTGTGCTGATGTCCAGAGGAGGAGTTAAAGACATTGAGGTTGTACAGTAGATGCCTTTTTTTTAATGCGCCTCATATCCAAATATCTGTTTATTTCATGTATTCACCTAGCAAAAATGCATAGAACTAAGAAGATTGTGGCCGAGAGTTTCACTAAGGCAACATTGATGTGATATTATAAAAATAACAGTTAACAGCTGTGGTTGACAGTTTAAGAATGCAATAATTGAATAATTCGATGTCAGGCATTAGTGGAGCACATGAATTAATTTCCAATGTGGGGACCAAAACTGAATCCTTGCAAGGTGAATCTGCGAACAACAACAGTTTTGGACCTATACTGAGGACATTTTTGTATATTTCTGAACGGAATTCGCTGTCAACCTGTTTGAATGCTGAGGCAGATGTACTGTAAGTTAGATGTTCGTCGATTATTTTCATGTCTTTCATGTTATTTATGCTCTTCAGGTCACGCAGTGTTCATTAAAAGTTGAGTGAACCCGGTTACACCGTGTTTATACACTGGAAGTAAGCGGTTTGATTCCAGTGCATACGGTGCTAGAATCTTAAAGCAATATTTTTAGAATTTCTGTTCTTGTGTTTTCTATGGATTCGGCGCCAAACCCACGTTATAAATGGTATGCTTGCTGTTTTATGGCCCGTTTCCACCGAGCAGTGCGGTACGGTTCAGTACAGTACAGTACGATTCGGGACCGTAAACTCTGATCCGACTTGCATTTCCACCGCCAACAGTACACTTATGATAGGTGTGGTGTATCGATCGACGTCATTCTAGCGCGAAGAAGAAAGCAACAGCAACAACAATGGACGACATACAGCAGATCTTGTTCTTGCTTCTCGGCACGTGGCTGTTGTCACCAAGCCTGCTGCACTCGTGTTAAAAAGTGAAGCCAAAGCATCTTGATTGCCCCAGGTGGTTGGTCCCAGTATGGCTTATAACCCCCGCCCCTCCATCTATTCTATTGGACGCGAGACAAACTAAACAATCAAATTACACTTCAAATAATTTTTTCCCAAAGATGGTTTCTGTCGTTTTAGGCAGTTTTTATCACGATGGTTTAATTTCATTTAGTTTTAGTTAGTTATTTGATGCTATAAAAACGGGGGGGTGTGACGTCATGATTGACAGCTGAGATTGACAGCTTCTCTGAGTGAAGTTGTCACTGAGGCACTAACAGACGTTTTTCTGGATTTTCGGGAGGAGATTGGAGCTTTAGCTTTCATTTCTACATTTCCATAACTGTTTATTTCACACTGACATAATAAATTGTTCTTCATCTGCCAGAGTGTGGGCGGGCTTTTGATATCGCGGCTCTACTTCCTGTTCTCTACTGCACAGACTCCGGTCGGTTCTTTAGTTGGAAGGTAGTGAAGACGCGTCGTCCATATTTTTTTTACGGTCTATGGTTGTCACAAGAAGACACGCTTTGTTTGAGCCAAGGCTGTCGGCTGCCGGCCAGTCGAAAAAGCACGCACAAGTGACGATTCTCTGTCAACCAATCAACGTTCTGCAGTGAGTCTAGCTCCACCCTTTAGTACCCGACTACTGTGCTAGGTACCCAAACGGAAGGGTGGCAAAAAAGAGGTACGGTACAGTTCGGAATTAGGGTACCATTCACAGCTTCTGACAATGGAAACGGCAAAAATTGCGTACCGTACTGAACTGTACTGAACCATACCGCTCGGTGGAAACGAGCCATTAGATAAATTAAGGTCCTTTTCACACCTATAGATCATTTGTTTTGTTCCGAAACAGGGATGTAATTTGTTACAATGTTGCATTTTCTTCTTGGTTCGGTTCGCTTTCATAAGGCAACTTTTTTTAAAGCGTACCGAAATGTGTTCACGCAAGTCACATGCGAGTACAACTGTCCTCTTATTGGTCAGAATTTCCTCTGTCATCCATCAAGATGATTGACAACTTCACTCCATGAGCTTATTGTGGCTTTATTTGTAATTATCGAGACACACGCAAACACTATACGAATGTAGCCATCATTCCCGCTGTTAAATAATATACTACGTTCATATTAATACTCCAGCAAATTCAAACGCATGCTCTCTCTGGATCTCCCAGCTCTGTCTAGAGGTTAACAGTGTCAAGACACACGCAAACACTATACAAATGTTATAATGCATCTAGAGAAGGAATCAAGGCTTCATCGGGACAGCATTCTCACACGGAGAAGTGCAATTACACGACATTTTAAGGTTTTCGGCTGGTTTTCAACTGTGATAACTAATGTGCTCACTCACAGAATCAGAAACTATTGCTATTATGGCACATTTCCCGTTGTGAATTATAATGCCATTTGGTCCAGATTGGGTCGGATTGCTTTCACACCTCAAGCGAACTGTCCCAGAGTTTGTTTGCAATCAGCCCGAGACCACCACATTCAGCTGGTCTCGGAGCGTTTGTTTTGGTGCGGATCAGAGGATGATTGCTATGTTCACATATGCCTAACCGAACCAAGGGAGAAAAAGCACCAGGTTCTGAAACAAACGCTCAGGTGTGAAAGCACCCTACACCCTTCACACTTGGCATGTTTGGTTTGATTAAAACGAACCCTGGTGCGATTGCTCTGTTAGTGCAGTTGATTTGAATAAGTGTGAACGCTGCCATCTGAACCAAACAAGCGGACAGAGACTGCTGAAAAGATGGGTCTCGATCTGCTTCCAAACGAACTCTGGTGTGGTTCAAATGTACACGGACCAACACGGACCAAAGACATGTAAACGATCCAAAAACAGGACATGATGTCACAAGATGCGACCCTAAAAAGGACAGAAAGCTCAAGCATACCTGTTTTTTCTCGTCATAGTCGCGATGTTGCCCATAACAGTTTGGTACAGGCGTCAGAACCGCGTCTCCTCACAGCAGATCTTGGTTTGTGTGTGTGTGACGGAGGGATTCCTGACACTGTTTTGACTCCTTTACACACTTTATAAGCTCTTCACGAGTTCTCAGCTGGTCAGAATACCATCATATGTAGCTACGCACATACAACGAGCACATTTAGCCGCACACAGCATTGTTTTGGATGTTCGGTAAGTTCCGTCGTGAAATAGGCAATATGTCATAAAAGGTTGTGAACATATTATATTCTATCATAATTGTACAATACTATTTTATACATGCCAGTTTGATTATCTCTTTGCCTTTAGGTTCGGTATCTTTTGGTTCAGTGATAAAAATGGTTTGCTAAGCAGACCAGGACTAGGCCTAGGCCTAAATGTTTTTTTTTTGTTCTGAACCAAGCGAACCGAACTACAAGTGTGAGTGTTCTAATGCCGTATGCCCTTCTTTCTTTTATGGACCACAAAGGAAGGATTTTTTAAAAATGTACCGCTTCCACTTGTCCATATAATGAATAGGGACCAGCATCAAGCTTTTAAAAAAAGACGCAAAAGTATAACAGAATGATACCATGCGACACGTGTCGCACATTCCAAGTGTTCTGTGGGGTATACGATATGAAATTTAATGTATTATATAACGAAAATCCTGGCCTTGGCCGTTGGTCTTCTGTGCACGCTCGTGTGACTCTATTAACGGCGTAGACCGTCTCCCCCAGAAAAAGGAAACAAGTTGTGAGAAATCAAGATAATTTGGACTAAACGGCTCAATTCATATGGATTAGTTTTACGATCTCTTTATGAACTTTTTTAATCGTCAAAGTGGTAGCTGTGTAGCTGTCAATGGAGGGACAGAAAGCTCTCAGATTTCATCAAAAATATCTTCATTTGTGTTCCGAAGATGAACCGAAAGTCTTACGAGTTTGGAACGACATGAGGGTGAGTAATTAATGACTGAATTTTCATTTTATGGTGAAACAACCCTTTAAGTTTCGGAACCCCTGACCTAGAGAAAAACAAGACAGCAAGCGATTAGGACATGTATTATTAAAGCAGAATATTCCATCACTATTAATTATTTACACTCTTTTAGATTCGTATAACAAGGGCTTTTACCACATTCTGATGACTAAGTAGGTATTCGTTTCGATAAAATGTCATCATCCTCTTCTGTCATCCATCTAATGTTCATTCTTTATGCGAGGAAGTTTTTTTAAAATTCTAAAAACATTAAAATGTAATTACCTTAAAAGTAAAGCCAAGAGTGATATCAAGGTCAAACAGAGATGGTGACGCATGTCCTTCTGTGGTGCAGGGGAGCGAAAGTATTTCCTGATGCTTTTAAAATGAGATATGTCGAAACTTATTATGCTCAGCAAACTACAGCGGCAGCCTGTCCGGGTTCATTCCACCCACTCTCTCCTCATGCAAAAAGACGGAGACCTGTCAAACAACACCTGAGACAGCTGAAAGACATCCCGCAGTCCAAGAATGACCAAAACATAGAAGCATATGGAGCCGTAGAGAGCCTCTTGATACTCTTTCAAAGTCTCAACTAAATATTTATTTTTTCTCAGATGTTTCTCTGAAATAAAATGAGTAAATACAGTACAAGTATAGAGCTATAAAATAAATATGCACAGCAGCTCAGATGATTTGATGGGAATATTTGAAATCTCTGATTTGATCTATTCGAAAACATGAGATAACTTAATCCCTGAGGAGAAATATCTGAGAAGCAGGAGACTTCAGGCTTCCATTTGAAGAGATCAATCTATAATTTTTATCCCGATTGGACTGAATCTAGAAAGGAAAGGAAATCTTGAAAATCAATACCAGGTAAAGCTTATCTAGATTTGGTTTCAAGTTCAGACACAATATAAAAAGAAACTAGATTTTTAAATGTTTTGAGGAAACTGTAAGTGTTTTGGTTTCCATTTGCAAAACTCTGCCACCATGCCAGGGCGTTGCTATGCAGTTACTGAGGTGTTCTGACTGGTTGTTTGTGTTGCTAGGCAGTTTCTGGGGTGTTCTGGGTGGTTGCCAAGTCGGTGCTATGTGGTTACTGAGGTGTTTTGTTTGTGTTGCTAGACAGTTTCTGGGGTATTCTGGGTTGTTGCCATGTGGTTACTGAGGTGTTCTGTTTGTGTTGCTAGACAGTTTCTGAGGTGTTCTGGGTGGTTGTTTATATCTTGATATGACGATACTTGGGTGTTCTGGGTGGTTGCCAGGGCATTGTTATGCGGTTACTGAGGTGTACTGATTGGTTATTTATGTTGCTATGACGATACTGGGGTGTTCTGGGTGGTTGCCAGACCGTTGCTATGCGGTTACTGAAGTGTTCTGATTGGTGGTTTATGTTGTTATGACATTACTGGGGTGTTCTGGGTGGTTTCCAGGGCGTTGCTATGTGGTTACTGAGGTGTTCTGATTGGTTGTTTATATCTTGCTATGATGATACTGGGGTGTTCTGGGTGGTTGCCAGGGCATTGCTATGCGGTTACTGAGGTGTTCTGATTGGTTATTTATATCTTGCTATGACAATACTGGGGTGTTCTGGGTGGTTGCCAGACCGTTACTATGCGGTTACTGAGGTGTTCTGATTGGTTGTTTATATATTGCTATGACGATACTGGGGTGTTCTGGGTGGTTGCCAGGGCGTTGCTGTGTGGTTACTGAGGTGTTCTGATTTATGTTGCTATGACGTTACTGGGGTGTTCTGGGTGGTTGCCAGGCCGTTGCTATGCAGATACTGAGGTGTTCTGATTGGTTGTTTATGTTGCTATGACGTTGCTATGTGGTTACTGTGTGGTTGTTCTGATTGTTGTGTGTTCTAATCTAGGCGATTGCTTACTGGCTCAGGTCAAGAGCCCCACCCCAAGCCTGAGCGCTTTCAAAATTACTTTTATTCTATGAAAAAGTTGAAATATTACCTGTTTCACTGAAGAATGAATGGCCCTTCCTCATATTAAGTTCCATTTAGGACCACCACAGCTTTCCAAAAATAAACTCAGCACACTGGAATCTCCTATCGGAAAACCCATTTGAGCATCATCTTTTCAGCAAAACCCGTAATACAGCCCTCATTATTAACATACGTGAATAGGCTTTTATAGAATATGGCAGGAAAAAAGGCAGGAGCCACTTTGACTGCTGGTTCTCCCGCTGAGGTGTAAGAAAAATAGATCCGGTGGAAAATAAAGATACACACACAGGAGGGGACGTATCTTACTGTGGGTGTTAAAAGAGAATGGGTAATATATTTTACACAAAAATCATTTACTTCAGCCACAAACGATTGTGAGATAAATCTGATACACAACATAAACGTAATATTATAACCTAAAAATGACGCAAATGCACAAGGTAATTTAATGTCAGATTGTGTAAGTCGCATTGTGGATGCACTTTTGTCTACCAAAAGGTTTTTTCGATTGAAATTATTATTCAGAATGAACTTGACTAAAATTAACGAACGAGACGGGACGAAATATTGACTACATTTAAAGTATATTTTCATCAAAAGACAAAAACGATCATTAAAACTGTACGAGGGTGAGTAAATGATGACATATTTTCGCTTCTGCTCCGGAATACACGACTTGAAAGACCTCCAAAGAAGAAGTAACTTCTAATTTTGTTCAGTTTGTCCTAGACGGTCATAAATTCTCACGAGGGCATTTTTGGGTACCAGGTTTTTAAGAGAGCAATATAACAGATCTGACCTTGATATGAGAACACATATAAAGAAATGATGAGAGCCAGATGGAAAGAAAGACTGAGAGAGAGTGAGTGAGGGAGAGGAGGAAGATTTGACAAGACAACCTTGGAGAATCTCCCTTCATCCAGGACTTCTGGTGAAGACAGCTGTTCTGGCTTTAATACAGGCTAAGCTCTACTGACAGCATTTGTCCATTACCACAGAAGCTGAATGATTACGATAACGATTATTTGGCTCTATTACAATACCAAACTTTTAAGCCATAAAAGGGTGTTTATGTTTTTTCAAACAGGGCTCGAACTCACAGTAAATTGAGGTGAGAAGGTCAGAAACATAACCCTATTCTGAGGTAAAAAGTCATCCAAATGTCCAAAAACCTGTTTTTCCTGACACAACCTCACTAAAAATGATGGAGCAATTATTTTCTAAAACACAACCAACCACTTTTTTACCAACTGTCTAGGTCAAATTTTAAGGAATCCTTAGACAGTATCAGCTTTAAAACAACATAAAAAACCCTACATGTGTCATAAAACTCGCTGCCGTATTTGTCCTGTGTAGCATCCATTGCTTCACTGATCTGTGTAATGGAAAACTACTGGCGTTCGGTTTGGATGTGGCTCTTTAGATGATTCTGGCGTCACTGACTGGCAATACTTTGGCTGAAACCGCTAAGCGCCCTTCCCGTAACTCCCCCAACAATTTTCTATCCCTGTGTATTGATTCACATTTGGACACTGAGGTACAAATGGGAGGTAATAAAAACACAGTCCTGCTGCAAACTATCAGCCAAGGGTGCTCATGGGAAATCTGAAGTGGAGGCTGTGTATTGTATTTAGATGTACTCCTAAATTGAGCTAGAAACCTCTAAAGAAACTCACTCAATACAAAAAGCACAAGCAATAAAGTGTCTGAACACTTTTAGTGCCACAGATTAGAAACGGGCCATCAGAAGATGCCAATCGAAGGAAGTAAAAGTTCATTGTAGTAGGAAAACTTACTGTAACTTTCAGAACTTAAAACATCCTCCCTGCACTCTTAAAAATAAAGGCTCTTTATTGGCTCAATGATTCCATGAAGAGCTTTCAACATCCATGGAACCTTTCCATTCCACAAAAGGTTCTTTATCCTCCTGGGTGCCAATGTCCACATACAAGGACATTATGTTTTAGTGAATTTCTCTGACACCATACATGTCACAGTTTTAATTCTGGTTGTCCTGTAAAGAGCACATTAAGGGCTTTTCAGAGATACCATTTTGAGGTTTCACCAGGGCAACAACTTCTCCTTGGTCTTTAAAAATGACTGAATGATCAAATTTAGCACTCTTATGGAAATATAAATAATATTTTATGGGGTTTCTAATCAAAATATGATTTTCTGTTACAAAACAGGGCATTGATTTCATACATGTCCACTGTAGAGGGCACCAGGACTTAAAGCATGTTTATCAGGCATTTTAGGAGACACAACAAGTGAATAGGGAAATAAATTACATATCAATATTCCTATAAAATATTAGATATTATTATGAAAATGTTGCCAAATATTACTCCCATTATTATAAATATTAATCTTTGTTGCTCCAAGTGGCCATTTTACACACATATTGCATAAAGTAAAATGGTATATCAATTCATTCTGTTATATCTTTCATAACATAGTTGAGAATCATCTTTAAACAAAGAATCATTTTTAAACAATTAAAAAAAATTCTTAAACCTAAAAATTGATTGGTTGATTGATTGTTTTTGCCTATACATGTCATTTCATGTCATTTTAATTTTTAAACAAGTCCTAGTGTCCACTTACGAGGACATAGCATAACATTTGAATAAAATATAATTAATTTATAATATAATATTTATTTTATTTTTTATTTATAACCATTTGTTTCTTATGCTCTAAACAATGTAATGACATGAAAAAATACTAAATTCAAAAAACATTTTTTCATGGGTCTTAGGAGGTTAAAGATGAAAAATGTTCTTTAGAGTATTAAAATATTCTTCACACACACACACACAGGGTTTTATAATCACTGACTCTAATTTGAGGTAATTAGAGTGGTTTGGGGGCATCCTCCCCTGAAAATTTTGATTGCTCTTATCTACATATGTTCATTTTAAATTTTGAATACGTTTGAAGGCCGAAAAAATATATGAGAAATAGCTTTAAAACCATGTCATGTCAGTGGGCAGTAGATTATATGTAAATGTATGTTTTATGAATAATTTTCTTAGACATGTTAATTTACTGAAGGCTAACGTTACCAGGAAAGCTAGGTAACTACGTTTATTAAATTCATTCACAATATGTAGCTACACATTCATTAAATGCTAATATGATGAAACCGCTTCGTTAATGTTTCTTGTTCCCTCACATTGACAGTTACTAATGCAACACAAATCACGTCAAAATGAAGAAAATAGACAAAAGTTTATTAGTTTGCCAGATTATTTTTGTCTGTCGTTTAACATTTCTATGCTAAAACAGGTGTTAAATATGAAATATTAAGTTTACATACTTGCATCGTGTCTCGCACTTTATGACCGTTACTGAAGCGTCGCGGCTGCTCTGTTATTCGCGCTCAGCAGCTTCTGTGAACATAAAGCCCGCCTACTATGATTTGATTGTTCATCTCAGATATTTTGACATTGACGAGCATTGACAGACCGCAGAGGCAGCTCAGATGAGAAGATGTCCAATACATAGGCTGTGTCCGAAAACTGGAAAATACTGCCTTCGGAAGACACATTTCAAGGTAGGACGGCGTCAAGGCAAGTCCGAATCCAATGTTAGCTTCACTTCCTGTCTCCTGAGAGACCTTCATCTGATTGATTTTTGAAGGCAGCATAGATGCATCCTTCACTGCCTTTGATATCCCACAATCCTATGCGTTCCATTCAGCGACAGTTGAGCTAGAAAAAGAAAGATGGCGTCTGAAAGTTGCGGTTGCTGGTCAGTTTGTGTGTAAATATACGTTTTTGACCAATGTTTTCCACTTCTGATGTCATTACTAGCGAGAAATTACTACTGTAGTAATTAAATATTTGTTTAGTTTTCACCAAAGCTCGCTTTATTTTGCTGTAGATCATTAAACTGTTACGCTGCCTCAGAAGTCTGTCTGAAATCAGTTTCGTGAGGTACCTTCGTGCGCTTACGCTGCCTTACAAGTCATTGCCTGATAAGGCAACGAGGCAACAAGTCAGCTGCCTAGGTTTTCAGATGCAGCCATAGACTGTATAAAACAATGGACGTAGTATCCGTGACGTCACCCGTAGGTTTCTGAAGAGCATTTTTGAAGCCTAAAGTGGGCGGAGCCAGCCGTCGGCAGTGCGTCACCGTGTGTCACTCCCGGATAACCGAAAATGGGCAAAGAGGCGGGACGTGGGTGGAGCAGACAAACGTCTAGTAGTGACAGCAGCGCAATCCACCTGTCATTCAAGTGGCCACGCCCTTAATTATGCAGAACTTTAAGGCTTAATGTAATTTAAACGGATGAGTTATAAAAAAATTCACCCCCCTCACAGTTTTTTCTGCTGTAAAGTTGGGAATTTTAACATGGGGGGTCTATGGGATTGACTCCCTTTTGGATCCTGTCTCTAGTGGCCAGTCGATGAATTGCAGTTTAAGTCACTCCGTGTTGTAATCAAGAGAGAGATCAGAAGGTTGCCGCTTGGTGAATGCGTGTTCTCAATCTGGCAACCCGCGTGAGTGTCGAGTCTGAGGAGGACGGGGCGGGAGAAACAACTCTCTCCAATATTTTGAATTTGGACTGCAGTGCCCATTTCAACCACTAGCTGTGCTACCTTTAAGAGTGTAGTAAAACATTGCATTTATTGAACCTGAGCTACAAAAATAGTTTCGCAGCTTTCTGGCATCGGCTAGATGACAATACTAACATATGACCATCCACATTTACATATCGACAATCCAAACATGGTGAGGTAGTAAAAAGGACATATACATACTGACACTGGATGAAGTAGCTGAAGTTTATTTTTTACCATGTCTGATAATTTCATTCTGATTTCATTCTAACAGTTTATGTGCCAAATGTTTTATGAATCTGCTTTGCTTTAGTCTGTTGTTTGCCTATAAATACTCATTTCACAGTCAAAGAGACTAGCCATTCACAACAACGGTTATTTATATATAGAGGTTGTACAACTACCCTAGCAAAAACGGCATAATTAATTCTAACAGCCAGAAATAGGGTGGAAAAATTGTCATAAAAAGCTAAATTATGATGTTTTTGGTGTAAAAAAACTTGACTAACAAGTTGACCTTTACAAAATTATGCGGCAAGTGTGTGGTATGACTTCTTTAGGTGAACAATTTTGAGAAAAACACAGGGGAAATGATGAATGTGAAGGCTGGTGAGTTTGCTTTCCTTTCACTCATGCATGTTAAGCTTTAGGTCTTTTTTTTTAAGCGTTCACAGAGAAAAGCTCAGCTAATCTCTGCAATGTGCCATATTCATTAAAAAAGGTCATCATGATAATGCACTTTACATGTGTGTACCCTCAAATCCAAAATCCAGTGAATAAAGAGACACAAAAAAACTCAGATTTTCCCATTTATTTCTGTTTTGTTTTGAAAACACTGTAAAAATGTAATCCTTCATTAGAATTAGATTCTGAAATTATATTATTGTCTTCATTAAATTAATAATTCACCCAAAATAACAGTTCTGTCATCATTTACTCACCCTCATGTTGTTCCAAACCCGTTTGACTGACTTTCTTCTGATAAACAGAAAACAATACGTTTTGAAGAATGTTCGAGCTGCTCTTTTTCATAAAATGAAATTGGATGAGGACAAGGGTTGTCTACCTAAAAAGGTACAATAAAAATATCATAAAATTACTTGAAATGAATTTTGCTCTCCATATACAATATATGCACAAAACAACACATGAGTATGCAGAGATTAGTGAAACAGAGTTGAGCTTGAAAGCCTCTGGTCATTTTATGTCTTCACCATATGAAAGTAATTTTGTGTTCAAAAACAAAGTCATACAGGTTTGGAACGACATGAGGGTGAGTAAATCATGTTTGATGAACTATCCCTTTAAGGATTATTTTCACATACAAAATCCATAATGAGAGGGCGAAACCGTTCACATGGTACAGAAAGTACCGACGCCATCCATGTATGCTTCATATTTCACAGTGTGTAAGGGAGCTGCTACTACAAGGCTTTATAGCTAAACTAAAACCCGAACGGAAGTGATCACCCATCTAAACGTCATACGGTCCTGTGGTGTGGGGCGCTAGGCCTTCCCTTTCTCCACCTCCACCCCAGCCATCTGAGTCTCTTCCTGAAGGCCGACGGTTGTGCTCGGCTGAAAGCAGCTCAGTTGATGTTCTTTCCAGTCCTGCCAAAAGACGGATCCAAAAATAAAGTGTCTCTAGCCGGTGTGATACAGCGGTGAACACTCAGGTTGGGCTTACCTTCCGCTGACAGAAGCCAGAGCAGTAATGGACTTTATGACAGCCGGCACACTCACTGGACGCCTCTCGCCCGCAGTTCACACACTGAAACATAGAAGAAAACATACTAGTGTTACTATTAATGCAACAGTTAATCTATCTGTCTGTCTGTCTCTATCTATCTGTCTGTCTGTCTGTCTATCTGTCTATTCCTTGTTCCTAATTCTACTTCAATTCAAATTTGAATTTAAAAAGCATTCTTAATTCAGTTCTAGATGTTCTGAAAAAAAAATTATTCCTTTGATCACAAAACGAAAATAGTCGAGCTAAAAAAAAAAATGACAAGAAAGAATTTGACAAGGGCCAAATTGTGATGGCTAGACGACTGGGTCAGAGCATCTCCAAAACTGCAGCTCTTGTGGGGTGTTCCCAGTCTGCAGTGGTCAGTATCTATCAAAAGTGGTCCAAGGAAGAAACAGTGATGAACCGGCGACAGGGTCATGGGCGGCCAAGGCTCATTGATGCACGTGGGGAGTGAAGGCTGGCTCGTGTGGTCTGATCAAACAGACAAGCTACTGTAGCTCAAATTGCTCAAGAAGTTAATGCTGGTTCTGATAGAAAGGTGTCAGAATACACAGTGCATCGCAGTTTGTTGTGTACGGGGCTGCATAGCCACAGACCAGTCAGGGTGCCCATACTGACCCCTGTCCACCGCTGAAAGCGCCAACAGTGGGCACGTGAGCATCAGAACTGGACCGGAGCAATGGAAGAAGGTGGTCTGGTCTGATGAATCACGTTTTCTTTTACGTCACGTGGATGGCCGGGTGCGTGTGCGTTGCTTTGGGCAATGTTCTGCTGGGAAACCTTGGGTCCTGCAATCCATGTGGATGTGACTTTGACACGTAGCACCTACCTAAGCATTGTTGCAGACCATGTACACCCTTTCATGGAAACGGTATTCCCTGGTGGCTGTGGCCTCTTTCAGCAGGATAATGCGCCCTGCCACAAAGCAAAAATGGTTAAGGAATGGTTTGAGGAGCACAACAACGAGTTTGAGGTGTTGACTTGGTCTCCAAATTCCCCAGATCTCAATCCAATCGAGCATTTGTGGGATGTGCTGAACAAACAAGTCCGATCCACCTCGCAATTTACAGGACTTAAAGGATCTGCTGCTAACATCTTGGTGCCAGATACCACAGCACACCTTCAGGGGTCTAGTGGAGTCCATGCCTCGACGGGTCAGGGCTGTTTTGGCAGCAAAAGGGTGACCAACACAATATTAGGTCATAATGTTATGCCTGATCGGTGTAAATATATAAGATGCCTTATATTAAATTAATGCCTTAATAAATATTATTATATAATTAATATGTTGTGTGAATAATAAATAGTATTAATATAATTATAATAATTTATAATAATTTATAATATTTAGACCTAACATGTTGTGACGACTTATAAAGATGAACGTTGTCAAAAACATTATTAATATTAATCAAAACATTAGGAATATTAAAACACATATCTCCATCCAAGCGAATGAAGAACAGCCTGGACATTATTCTGCAAAATATCCTCTTTTGTTTTCCATGAAAAAAAAAGTGAACAATATGAGGTTTGGAACGATACAAGGACGAGTAAATAGTGCCAGCCTCAACACAGACTGGCATTTTAAACAGTTCTTCATTCTCTGGAATCTATTGGCCTTTTCCAGCGGAGCATCTGTGTGTTTCCAGCCCTCCTGCTTTTCAGCTGCAGATTCTGATAGTCCTGCTTCACTCTCTATCACATCTGAACCAAACCACCTGCCAAACACAGCAGGCGACCATGTGTGACGGTCCCGAGTGTTCTTCAATACACACATCTGCAGAGCATGACATGAGCCACATTATAAAACTCAAAGCTTTGGTCAGTCAAATCTGATGAGCCACATTCAATACAGTGGCAAAATATCCAATAAGTAAGCAACCCTAAACCTTAACCCAGGTAACCCTACCCCAATTGTCTGAATGAGAACAGACCTGGACTCAGTATTTGGTGGCACGGTGAATACGGCCACGACTGCCAAACCATAAATGCTTGTTGTGATGGAATGATTGGTCGGCATGTATTTGCACGCTCACAAAAAATGCATACAGAAATTGAACTACAGGATGCGGAAAAAACCTCCAGCTCTCCAGTCACTATAGTTTTAGACAGGGTTATTATTTTTGACTAGTTTAAGTTCTAAAATAAGTACTAAAACTTGATATGATAACAGAGAGAGAGAGAGAGACTTACCTTAATGATAATTTCAGTGATTTTCCCCTCAGGTTCTTCACTGAGTGACAACTGACTCTGAAAGGACTGAGAGAAAAAAACACAAATATATGATACTTCTTCAGAAGATTTAATAAGATAAACTTTCCCCCTCAGTCCCACTTATAATGTCTGTAAAGGTTTCTTAGACATTTACGGGTTTCTTCAACCTTTATCTAAATTAGACAGCCATAATTTTAAAATAAAAAATTTTTTTCAGGATAATTTTTCACACTTTTGTGGCCATTTTGCTACTGCACATATTTACCCAGATAACAGGTAAATTTTATCATTATGTTCTGTCAAGGTTTTCTCAAAGTTATGAGCAAACGTTATTCCAGTAACCTTAATAGAATGTTCATTCAAAGTCATCTGGTCTTTAATAATTTTCTTTAAAACATTAACATAAAAACATTACTTATACATCGTTAATGGAAGGTTTTTTTATGGAACGTTTATTTGGATATTCATTAAACATTTTTTAAAATATCTATCTATCCGTCCGTCCGTCTGTCATCCATCAATCCATCCATCGGCAATTTTTGCAGGTTAGTTTCAATAAATGCTCTTTTTAGTCTAGGGAAAATGTTTTGAGTTTGTCTTTTGTTTCATGATATGACCTCATTAACACTGATCTGAGAGCAGTTTTGTGGTTCTAACCTCTTTTCTGATGCTGGTGTTTTTCTCTGGGCTGATGCCGACATGCACTCCGCTCTGACTGGCTTGTTTGGCCTGTGCAATGAGGACTTTGAGCTGCTGGACGTTGCTGAGCAATGTATTGGCCATCTCTTCCAGGTAAAGCCACGTGCGCTGCTCGCCCGTCTCTAGCCCATTCATCAGCGTCCCGGTTGGAGGGGGTTTAGACTGCACCACGGCCTGCTGAGGGACCACCGCCAGAGCAGGAAGGGTGGTCAACACTGAGGAGAAACACACATTTGAGATGAAGCTGATGCTAGAAGCCTAACCTACGTCTCCTGAGTATTGAGCGATTAAAGCGTTCCTTTGGGATGGCTGGTTTTGTAGAGGTGAACCAGCGTTCTGACAGGTACAACCTTGATGAGTACATTTAGAGGCCGTCCTCATCTGTTCTCCCTTTAACCCTGACCCACATTTCATTTTATAAGCTTGTTGTTCTAAAAAAAGGTTTGGAAATGTGGGCCGGACAGACAGGAGAGGACATGCTCTGTGTCAAAGGCCCTGTTTACAGCTGGTATTAAGATGCGTTTTGGTCGATCTGATCATAAGTAGACGAGGGAGACACATTCCCGTTTACACCTGGTGTTTCAATCCGTCTCTTTTGTCCACTTTCAACCAATTCTGTCCTGATTTCTTCGAGGGGAGGGTCTATGGGCGGGTAAATATATGGGCTTTTTCAGATCTTTCGATCTAATGGATGAAATAAGCTCACGCAATTTACATATGAACGCGACCGGAGACGATGGAAAACACACGGAGAGCAGTAGCTTTAGTTTCTGCTCTGACAGACACAAGACCAGCCGAACACTGTGAGTGTGTGTTAGAAATCAGGAATGGTGAGAGAACATTGTGCTTGGTACGTTTCTCGTCTTCAAACCAAACTTGGGTCTTCAGCCGACAAAGTTTAAATCCCATCTGGCTAGCACGCTTCCCATAATGTTTACGCATTAGGTCAGTAGGAGGAGAGTAGACGGTCTTTTAGTGGCTGTTCAAACACATGAGCGTTTACACTACGAAAGCAATCCGGTAAAATGTGTTTTCTACTACCTCTGGAAGTAGTCAAAAGTGGACAAGCTCAAAACGTTTTAGGCCCTGTTTACACCTCTATTTAGCGCCGCCCACTTGTGATCCAATCAACCAAAACGCATCTTAATGCCAGGTGTAAACAGGACCCAAGTGTGTTTTTGCAATGTCCCGGACTTGACCCAGACGAACACATTTTAATGTTGACTACACTTGCTCTCCATTGAATCTCAATGCGGTCTAGGAGGAACAAAGAGACCAAGAAAACTCAGTTTGACTTTTATGAAACACTCTATTTTGAGCCACATATTGGTATAATCAAACATCAGAGTGTGTTTTCACGAGTTCACACATACAAATAATCGGATAGAGTAAAAGAGTGAGGAGTCGGGGGGCGGAGGAATGCTGAAAACTGTCAAGGAACATAAAAGAGTCAGGTATGTATATATACAGGCCTCCTCTCGTGCGGACTGGATAGATCATTTGAACGTGTTCCTCCTAAAATTTGTAAATAAAACATCATTTATCTCAAACATGTCCCATAATTCAACAGATGTGACATCCTGAACAGCATCCTGAACTTTAACACCTGAGATAAAAACACATCTGCTAACTCTGTAACATTTGTTAATGTTAGTTAATAAAAATACAGTTGTTCATGTTAGTTCACAGTGCATTAACTAATGCTGTAGAAGTATTTTTCATTCTTAATTCATGTTAACTAAAGTAGTTAACTAATGTTAACTAATGAAACCTTATTGTAAAGTGTAACTGCTAACTCAAACATGGCTTATATCTGACAAAAAATACTTTATTTATTCATACTCATGGACTCAAACAGTGTGAAGAGGTTATGAGAGAGAATATAAATTATGCTTTTTATTTTTGGCACTTTTATGAAAAGGGACAGTGAGATAATGAGTAGAAGAGGGTGAAACTGAATCGTGAAATGCCACAAAGCCCAACGTTTCCCACATTTCATCCGTAAATTTCCATAATTTTACCAGTCATTTGTGATAATAATTATGGTTTTTAAAAAAAATCACTTTATAGAGTCTTCTATCCAGGGTTATTATAGTTAATTAAAACTAAAACCATAAAAAATGTTACTTGAAATAGCATAAATGTTACCTGAAACATAAAAAAAAAACAATCATTTAGTTAAAAAAAAAGACAAATAATACAATTTGAACTAAATTTAAATAAATAACTTCACATTTTTTTGTTTAAAATGCACAAAATAAAAAAAAATATAAAAAATATATATATATGAAAAAAGTGGAATATAATCATATATTGTTTGATTTTCCTTGCCTAAAGGAATCCTGCAAGATGGATTGGATCTTACGGTGGTCACATGAGCACCACAGCTCAATGTTTCTGAGGTTGTTCACTAACCACTAGGCCACTGCCTCTATATGTGGGAATATGTATATAACACCATCTTCCTGTGGAAGAAACACATTTTTCTGTAATATTACGGTCCAGGGCTGCTGTGGACACACTTATTTTAAAGTTATTTTCTTGAATCTGTCTGAGCGAGTCGAGGTCAGGATGCTTTAAAAGAAAGGTGCTGAAGCATTTCAAGTCTATTCGGGCACACAGAAGCTGACAGAGATAAAAAGAAGAAGAGAACGATCATTTCCTGAGACACAGAGCACAGTGGTCCATCAGTGACACAGAGCCGCTTTGAATTGGAGGTCACGCTCCCCGGAGCGAAACATCTACGCTGGGCGACTGCCCTCGACTTCAAAAATAAACCCTCAGACAGAATTCAAACCATGATCCTTTCACTTGAAAAGAGAGAACGAGAATGCAAAGAAGTTGACAGATGGATATAAAGCGATATACTGAAACTATGGCTGTTGATATTGTAGATGACACATTAATTGTATATATTTTTTTGTAGTTTTGTACTTATGAGTATACCTATATATTTTCCTTTCAAAATGGTTTACATGCATTTGGTTCCTTTTTAAAGTAAAAAGAAAGCCAAATGATACACACCGATCAGGCATAACATTATGACATTAGATGAATAACTCTGATTATCTCTTCATCACGGCACCTGTTAGTGGGTGGGATATATTAGGCAGCAAGTGTACATTTTGTCCTCAAAGTTGATGTGTTAGAAGCAGGAAAAATGGGCAAGCGTAAGGATTTGAGCGAGTTTGACAAGGGCCAAATTGTGATGGCTAGAAGAAATCTCCAAAACTGCAGCTCTTGTGGGGTGTTCCCAGTCTGCAGTGGTCAGAATCTATCAAAAGTGGTCCAAGGAAGGAACAGTGGTGAACCGGCGACAGGGCCATGGGCGGCCAAGGCTCACTGATGCACGTGGGGAGCGAAGGCTGGCCCGTGTGGTCCGATCAAACAGACGAGCTACTGTAGCTCAAATTGCTCAAGAAGTTAATGCTGGTTCTGATAGAAAGGTGTCAGAATACACAGTGCACCGCAGTTTGTTGCGTATGGAGCTGCATAGCCGCAGACCAGTCAGGGTGCCCATGCTGACCCCTGTCCACCGCCGAAAGCGCCAACAGTGGGCATGTGAGCATCAGAACTGGACCATGGAGCAATGGAAGAAGGTGGCCTGGTCTGATGGATCACGTTTTCTTTTACATCACGTGGATGGCTGGGTGTGTGTGCGTCGCTTACCTGAGGAATACATGGCACCAGGATGCACTATGGGAAGAAGGCAAGCCGGGGGAGGCAGTGTAATGCTTTGGGCAATGTTCTGCTGGGAAACCTTGGGTCCTGCCATCCATGTGGATGTTACTTTGACACATACCACCTACCTAAGCATTGTTGCAGACCATGTACACCCTTTCATGGAAACGGTATTCCCTGGTGGCCGTGGCCTTTTCCAGCAGGATAATGCACCCCTCCAACAAAGCAAAAATGGTTCAGGAATGGTTTTGAGGAGCACACCAACGAGTTTGAGGTGTTGACTTGGCCTCCAAATTCCCCAGATCTCAATCCAATCGAGCATCTGTGGGATGTGCTGAACAAACAAGTCCAATCCATGGAGGCCCCACCTCGCAACTTACAGGACTTAAAGGATCTGCTGCTAACATCTTGGTGTCAGATACCACAGCACACCTTCAGGGGTCTAGTGGTGTCCATGCCTCGACGGGTCAGGGCTGTTTTGGCAGCAAAAGGGGGACCAACACAATATTAGGTCATAATGTTATGCCTGATCGGTGTAGATCAAAGGTGTTTTTTTTTCACTTTAGTAATCAACACGATGAGCTTCCATGATAACAGTCCTAGCTGGATTTCATTTATAAATTGCTGTTAAAAAGGGAACAAGACATGCAACAAATTTTTTTTATTGTCATAATTTCATGCATTTCTGAGTAAAACAGGCTCATGCCCTGTCCCCAAATGACCTAAAATGCCAAATGGGACACCCTATGGTCTTGTGGACTTCACAATCACACGCACACAGTGGCCATTGTAAGACCACAAGGCCGTAAGCATAGACATATATACATAGATTCCTCGTTAGCGGCTGTTTCTATGGGCTGCTATACGTACGCCATCACATTGGAACGGTCAAAACACCGGTCCGTGAACATTCGAGAGCAAGTGGACTGTGCATCTGCAACCGTAGTTAGACACATGTATGAATATCTATATCTGCAATAGACTTCAGCAGACTTCGGGCGTGCCAACGTGCCGATCCTACACTTCTGGGGGCCCTGTCAGTGCATTCATAAAAACCCCAACTTTCCATAAACTTAAGTAATAACTACAATGGTTTTCAGTATGCAAGGTGCACTGCCAACTTTCTACAGGCTAATGGAATTAAAACATCAAGGAAACAAACTGTAAGTTATGAAAAACGTATATAAATATGAAAAGGGAAACCCATTAAAACACGTTAAATTGGCAGTAAGAACAATTAAGTAAAATTAAAACCAAATTTTCGTTGATAGCTACTTTTTTAATAGTAATGCTCTCTGGCACCATCTAGCTGTCAGAAAAATTATAACACAGCCGAATTGGCTTTCTCAATGCGCAATTTACTAACAAAATTACAGCATGATAAATAAAAGGCATGGTTGTTTCAACCCAAATGTGGGTCAAATATGGACAACCCCAACCGTTGGGTTACATTTTTTTTTTTCATTATTTTTAACCCAACGGTTGGTTTGTCCATTTTGACCCAAATCTGGGTTGAAACAAATCAACCCAGCTGAAAAAGTCTCAGGTAAACACACGAAAATACATCAATATTTCTCTAAATGAGCTAATTTTAGACTAATGGGCATTGTTTTTAAAGTACCTGAGTCACACGACAGCTTGTAATACTGAACAGGAATGTTTATTTCTTATATACATCAAACCACGCATAAGAACGTTTTGATTATCGATGTGTACCAACACAAACCGAAAGTTAAATTTCATCATGGGGCATTTTTAACGAAACACGTGGAGACCTGGACTGGAGTTATTGGTTTACGACTTGCTTATGAATTTATTGCTTTGTCAAGACTAAACAAGAAATTAAAATGTTACAAAAATACATACTTTTTTCATTCTTGGCACTTTTTTCTGTTCCAGAAGGATAGTTTCGTTTTGCAACCATAGCCATGTCAAGACACATGTTATTATCTGCCGCACTGCATGATGTCCGAGTCCGAAACGGTTATTGAATAAATATCAATTATTATTAAAAATATTTCCACAGGACTTTTAGTAGATGTTTAGTAGACACCACACATATATTTGCATGTTATAAAGAATTATTCATATTATGGTAATTTACCATCATGTTTATTTTAGATAGTGATGAGCAAGGGGGCCCCCTGGTGGTTCAGGGATCCTACGCAACTTACGTAGGTTGCGTATAGGGAGGATCGGCCCTGCCGACACGGTCGAATGTGGCATCTATGTATACATATCTATGGCCGTAGGTGCATATGAGGTGTGCCATTTGGGACAGGGCCGAAGAAGAGGATTAGATTAGATGGATTAGATTGTGAAAAGTTTTCACACAGTTTGCAGTCAAATACGGACAACATCTTATTGGTTGAAACTTAAGTGGCCTTGATGACATCAGCAGGAAAGGAAAATAGTTTCAGAGGTGGACTATTTCATTGAACAATCACAAAACAAACGTTTTTAGCCTGTGTTGCATAGCGTATTCATTATTTTGGGGGCGGGGCAATGAATGGAGGAGTGTGTTTGTTTGGGTGCCGATTTCAAATATCAACAGTGTTCCTCAGAAATCGCCTACTGCACCTTTAAAAAAAATGTAAATAAAACTTCACAGAATGAAATGGACTTAATGTCAAATTAGCTGCATGTGCTAACAGCATTAAGTGAATTTAAGAGCAATAACCATTTAATTAATCTCAAATGTTAGTGCATTAACTTCGGCAGTGCTTAATTCAGCAGATAACGTCATTTAAAAACATTTTGATTAAATAATACACAAATCTTGGTACAGATGGTACTGTTCAAGCATGACCAATATCAGGACAGACCCGATGTACCCTCTGTCCTACAAATGTGCCATTTAACAGAAGTCACCCCAACTGGACAGGTTACAAAAACACATAACTCATTATCCGAGACTCACACTGGGGTCAAAACGGCCTCCATCGTGCACAAAGAGGCCTAAAAATAACAGCCCTTTTGTTTCCAGCTAAAAAAGGAACAGAAAGAGGCCAATCCTGGGCTTCAGAGGGGGACAGAGTCTCAAGCTCAGATGTTACGATCACAGACCACCGACGGACCAGTATATAGGTCTGGTCTTGACTCTGTCTTCTCCTGCCTTGGTCTTGGTCTTGGTCTCAACCCCTCAAAGTCTTGGTCTGGTCTTGGTCTCAACACACATTGGTCTTGGTCTCGGATTAGGTGGTCTTGACTATAACACTACTGTGCACAGAACCCATACTGCATACTTTCATAATAGTGGTATGCACGTATGTGGTTTTGAACACAAATTTTGTTTATATATAACACACTTTGGCTGTAGTATTTGTGTCTGCACCACCCACCAGTTGTGTTGGTGAAGACGTCAGCAGGCGCAGGGCTGTCGGAGATGATGGCCGCCGTCTCTCCTGTCGCCGTTCGGTCAAAGGTCAGTGTGCCTGAAGTGGTGATCTGTCCGGACGGAGTCACTGTAACTGAGAGCAGGCAGACAGTCGTGAGCCACTTCCAGTGCCTCCTGGGAGAATCACTCACTTTCCTGATCTTTAGGAGAGACGTCAGACGGTTCAGTATCAGGAAACTCAACGGATACACCTGAGAGTCATAACCGCCAATATTCTATCTTTGGATACTGGAATTAATAATAAAAAATCAAGTGATAATTAAAAAATAGATTTTAGCAATTCTATGCAATTGTGATATGGTCACAAAGCAACTTAGGCTCCATTTATGTACCTTAACAGATAAATTAAAATATGCGATTAATGATATTTGCAAAAAAAGATATTTGAGATATTTTTGTATTATAATATTTTTATAATACAAAATTTTCATATTTTTTATAATTATAATATTTTAATACTTTTGTTTTATATATATATATTGTTTTTAATATTATTATTTTAAAGCTTGTGATGTTGCTGTTTGCTGGCCTACATTTATATTCTGAATAACCCATGCTAAGTCAATATTTAAAATACATTTTATTTAGTCATTTTAGTTTCATTTAGCCACAAAATGAATTCATCCCCTCCACTCAATCAGAATCTGGTCACAGGAGATGTAATTTAGATGGATGTTGATATCAGGTGTAGGTGGTAATCTGTCATGCCTGACACTCTATGATTAGTTCAACCGAGACGGATGTTAATATTGGGTGTAAGTGAAGAGGAACAGGGGAACGAGGCTCTTACATGTTGCTCCTGGAGCCAGGGTGATGTTCTTTGGAGACTGAACTTCCTTCTTCTCAGGAGAAGCCGACCGCTCATTGTCCTTCTTCCTTCTTTTATAAGGGACGAACAGTCTGACGGGGCCCGTCTGTAGGGCACCAGAACACAGAATTAGTCTCTAGAGCGACATGACATCACGACTGAGACTTCAGAAGTTACAAATTACCATAGTGACGTTTTCCCCTCCGAAAGGCCCGTCTTTGGCACACTGGAGAAAAACAGACAAATGAAGGAGAGATTTGAGTTATATAGGATAAAAGAAATGAGCTGCACTTTTAAATTTAAGATTGTCAAAAACATAAATTGCAAAAGAAAGAAGAGCCTTTTTTTGCACAGATTCACATGCAATATCCATGCACTGTTTATTTATTTGTACATATTAGTAATATATATTTATAAATATACATTTCATGCTTAATTGATTTTATCTTTATAAAATGTTATATTATTATCATTATTATATTATTCATATTTTAATATATACATTATTATATATATATATATATATACATGTATATATAATTTATTATATAAATATTATTAATATCAATATTAATATAATTTTCTATCTTTATAAAATTGTACATTATTATTATAATTATTATATTATTAATATTATATATATAATATTAACATTATACACACACACACACACACACACATATATATATATAAATAATATGTAAATAATATTAATTATTTATACACACACACACACACACACATATATATATATAAATAATATGTAAATAATATTAATTATTTATAAATATATATATATATATATATGTGTGTGTGTGTGTGTGTATAAATAATTAATATTATTTACATATTTTATATATTTATATATATATATATATATATATGTGTGTGTGTGTGTGTGTGTGTATACAAATAATTTTATATAATTTATATAAATGTATGTGTTTATATATATATATATATATATATACACATATAAAAACTATTGCTATTATATAAATATTAATAATATCAAATAATATTAATATAATAATAATAATGATATAAATTTTTTTATAAAGATTATGAGATTGAGTCACTCGCTGTAGACAGATCATTTATTATTACATTTTTAATATTATTTCATATATATAAACTACTATTATTATTTATATAATAATACCAAATAATAATTTAATAAAGAAATAAAATATATAAATATTTTGTTTAAATATTTTTTAAAATCTTTATCAATTATTATAATATTATTATTATTATTAACATTATTGGACGTTATAATAATAGTATATAATTTTTTTTTCATTTCATAATATATTTTTATTTATATTTTTGTTTCCTTTGCATTCATTATTTTATTTCAGTTGTCATTTTGTTTTTTTTTGTTTTGTTTTTTGTTTTAAATTGATCATTAGTCTCAGTGTATTATAACCCAGGTCAGCAGTGTGAAAGTGATTAATGAGATTGAGTCACCATGTCACTCACTGTAGACAAATCATCACAGCAGGCCGCACACGTACAGGACGCTGCATGAGGGTTCAGGATACGCTCCTGTCAAAACACACACACACACACATACACACTCCAGTCAGGCTGTTCTGTGAATGAGTCACTGGGGTATTTTTTGGAAAGGGTACATACTGTGAGCTGTATGTGTGTGTATTGTGTAGTGATTATGTGTGTGTCTCCAAAGGCCGGTCTGACCTGAATGAGGCACTGTAGAGGTCGGCCAGCGTAGCGGATGCTTCTCTTCCAGTCTTTGCTGCTCGCTCGCCCTGACATACTCTCAAACTCCGTTGGGGTGTACCAGTTGTTGTTGTGTTTGATACAGCGCCCTTTGCCTCCTGCCATCAAAGGTTAAAGATCAATCATGTTAAAACACTTTGGCTGCATTCCAATTCTTATATTATGCATCCTAAATAGTCATTAGTGTGTATTAAATCATGGTACATAGAAAATAGATTCTAGATTAATGGATTCCTAAAGTGGGCATCCGTGCATGATCTTTGGGCTTATATCACCCATGACCCCTTGTGCTACTGAAAAAAAAGTTTATGATGTTTCTCTTTTGACTTTTTGAGCTGTAGAAAAACAGTGAGGAAAGCTCTGAAGCAAAAACCTAAAATAATGAATTTTAAGGTAGTGAATTTGCTTTCATGCAAATGCAAAAGAATACACAAAAAATGGCTTTATGGTATCAAGACACAAATTTATGATGAGGTCCTACATACTCAAACAAAGAACATACTACGGCTGCATGATCAAGTGAAATAAAACCAAAATCGCTTCCCAAACTTGGGAACTACGGTCTCTCTACGTTTTTTCGTCAAAATAAAAATTCAAAAGTCAAACATTTGAATAACAACAAATTAAGCCATAAATATTACTATTGTAATTTTATAGGTGCACTGAAAAAAATATATAATTTTTCTTAAATACTAGATTTTTTATTTTGCAGTGAAATATTAATAATAGTAATATTTCTTATTTTGTTTTTATTTAGTACTTTTTATATTTTTATTTAGTAGTAATAATAATCATTAAAAAAAATTATAATAATTTAGTCGCAAATTTTGATTGTATATACAAGTCACAAAATGTCTGACCAAATTGTGCAGCCCTACAAACAAGCACAGCAAACCTGAAAGTTTTTTTTTAAATAATCTAGAGAATACCCATAATGCAATGTGAGAGTCGCGTGCCGAATGAATTCCCGTAAATTTATATCATACAGGTATAAATTCCTTTTTAATTGATTATTAAATTGTTTGATTACGGCTTATAAATCCATGGCAGAGTTTAAGATAAATCTTTTCATTACTATTGGAGCTGCCAGTTTGCTAAGTCTCAAGTGAGCTATATTAGTGGAGTAATGTAGGCAATAGTGAAGAGGGTATGGGGTGATTTCAGACACAGCCCCAGACACACAGCTGTATGTGTGAGTTTCAGCAGTGTCTGACGCCCTCGTGTGGCCGCTGTGTACCTGATCCCAGTCTGTTTTTGTACAGAATCCCACTGGTGTTCCTGCAGCGCACAGGAAGCTCATTGTCGTAAACCGATGGATCCCAGTTGTACTTAGAGCCGTCTTTATCGTGTCCAGATGTCAGAGGGGTGCTCGGGGTCTGGGGACCTAAGAGGGAAAAAACTGAAACACTTAAAGAAATACTGCATTTCATTCAGTTTAAGATTTACAATTTAGTCCCTAAAACTCAAACGCACCAGGTGTCATTGGTGTCGCGGTGCCTTTCAGGCCTGTGGCGTCCACGATGCTCCCATCCGTGTGCACCACGATCAGCGTGGCCTTCTGGGTACTCAGACTGTCTCCGATCTGAAGCGTGGTTCTGCCTGTCTGCATGAATCAGTTGAGAAATATTACATTTGATCCAAAACACATTAACGTACTATGGTATTACCATGCTTTTGGACATGTAATATGGTTTTATCATGGTATATGAATATAAGAATCATACAGTACCATGGTTCAATAAAGGTTTAATAAAAAAATAGTGAAAAAGCAAAATAAATTTAGCTGGAAGAGAAACGCATCATTTTGATATGCGTACATTTTCAGATGAACAAAACAATATAATAAGGTTATCAATATTACTGAATACCTTTTTGTTGTTGTTGGCGGAAAAATGATCAAAATCAAACATTTCTGGCCATCTAAGATGGTTTTATCATGGTATATGAATATACTAATCATACAGTACAGTTTTGGTTTATTTAAAGAGGTTAAATAGAGGTTAAAAAACATCAAATGGTGAAAAAAAAAAATTATAGCCAGAAGAGAACTACAAAAATATAGTAAAATGCATTGTTTTGAAATGTGTACATTTTCAGATGAATAAAACATTATCAACATGTATTGAATACCTTATTTATTTATTGACACTTATTATGAAAGTCTTTGGCGGAAATTGTCAAAATAAAACATTTTATTTGAAGAGGTTCAATAAAAAAAATTAAAAAAATCTTCAAATAGTGGAAATATATGCGTGATCAACATTATTAAATACCTTATTTATTTATTATACAAGTGTTTGGCGATTATTATTAAAACAAACCATCTAAGATGTGAATAATATAGTTATCATACAGTACCACAGTTTTGGTTTATATCAAAGTACCATGGTATTATCATCTGACGCCATCACTGTAACATGGCACTGCCATTAATTTGTAAGAGTATGACTTGAATTCATTCACAATAAATTCTGGGTTTCCTTCTATTTTAGTATTTTACAGAATTTAATGTATTCATAATTTTTAGTAAATTTCCTGACTTTTTAACTTGAAATCAGTCAATTAATTCAATGAAAATATAGGGCTCGTTTACACGACAATGATGTTCTAAAAACGTAAAAGTTTTTCCTTTGTGTTTTTCGCGTGCAGTTGACAACGCCTCATCAAAACGATCCGCAAAAACGACTAAAACCGCTGTATTATCCATGCCAGTCCAGTAGATGGCGATGTCACTTTGTAAAGAAACACTACGCGCCTATAGACTGAACACGTAATACGCATGCTTTGAAACCCGTTTTCAAAAGTTTGCGTTTTCAGGCCACCAAAACGCTGTTGTCGTGTAAATGAATAGCCAAAACGCCTTTCGCCTTTTAGTTGAAAACGGTGTCACGTAAACGGCCCCTTAAGGCCTGAAAACACAAACTTTTGAAAACGTGTTTCAAAGTGCAAGTTTTTGAAAAACGATACTGTTACTGTCTCCGTGTAAATGACAAAAACGTGAATTTGTGAAACAGTGACGTCATGCACATGCGTATTATGTGTTCAGTCTATAGGTGCGTAGTGTTTCTTTACAATGTGACATCGCCATCTACTGGCCTGGCAGCAGAATACAGCGTTTTTAGTCGTTTTCAAGGATCCGTGTGAACGGGGATCATTTTGACAGTGTTGTCGTCTGTACTCTAAAAACAAGGCCGTAACCATGTCTTGAACATTGGCGGGGGGCATTTTTTTATAAAGCCTATAGAAACAGTGAAGGAAATTCTAGGTCTAATTCTAGTTGGGAAATAATAATTTTGAACTATTTGCAAATAATATTTGCATTAAAATATGCACATATGTAATTTTATTTGTATGCCTAATATGTCGAAAACATAAAACGTTTCTTGTCTTGTCACACTCAGTTAGGAATTCCATGAATCACATAAATGCATATTTTCAATTCAAAACGGCCATATTTGAGAAAAAAGTTGAGTTTGTTACTGTCGGTCGTTTAACATTTCTATTGCAAAAAAAAAGTTGCCATGTATTAAATGTTTTGCTTCTTACCTCACTCTCTTTCAACGTTAAACTAACGCTTCGCCCTGGAATTCATGCTCTGCTTCTGTGAACAGTAAACCCCGCCTACTTTGATTTGATTGGCCATCTCAAATATTTTGACATTGACGAGCGCTGTTAGACCGCTGAGGCAGACCAGACCAGACCAGTTGTCATGTAAACGTACTCTGAAATGAGAAAGAGTTTTCTCTCTTACGAGCATGTGTTCAGGGAGGGACGTTGCTGTGGTGACTGTGGATGTGAACACGGTTTCATCTGAACTCTGAACGTCCCCAACAGTGACGGCTGTGACCTCTGCAAAAAAACTGAAGCTGTTTCAAACTTTATATGACTTTGGGTAGACGACAATACTGAACCACATACACTACACAAAAGTTCAGAATTATGATTTTTAAATATTATGCTTATGCTCACCAAGGCTGCATTTATTTGATCAAAAATACAGTAAAAACTGAAATAGTATTATAATTTAAAATAACTGTTTTCTATTTGAATATATGTTAAAATGTAATTTATTCCTGTGATCAAAGCTGAATTTTCTGCATCATTACTCCAGTCTTCAGTGTCACATGATCCTTCAGAAATCATTCTAATATGATGATTACTTGCTGCTAGTACTTATTACAAAAACTATTAATAATGGTCCTTATTATGATCAATGTTGAAAACAGCTTTTCTGCTTAATATTTTTGTGGAAACTGTGATACAGAAAGTTTAAAAGAACAGCATTTTGTGATTTCATGTGACACTGAAGACTGGAGTAATGATGTTGAAAATTCAGCTTTGATCACAGGAATAAATTACATTTTACCATATATTAAAACAGAAAACAGTTATTTTAAATTGTAATAATATTTCACAATATTACTGTTTTTACTGTATTTTTGATCAAATAAATGCAGCCTTGGTGAGCAGAAGAGACTTCTTTCAGAAACATTTTTACCGGTATTAATAAATCAGTAAATTATATTTAGTATAAAGAAAATGAAGCCTGTATTAAGATTCTCAGTAACATAATGCATATTCATAATGATGAAAAAAATTGCACAAGGCAAATACAACAACCACCATGATGTATAAATACTTTATAGTTTAATTAAAATGATAAAATGAAGTCACAGTGCTATAATCTTAATGGTCCTAAAAATATAAATTTATTTTCTTGCATATTCATGCACTGTTATTTACATGGTACTCCAAGGTATTAAAAAAAAAATACCATGGTACTTTTTAGCAGTTGCATTCTGAATACTGCTAAGAGTTTGATTTTTAATGTAAAGACAATGTCCTCAAACGATTATTAATAATAATAATAATATCAACGTTGTTTAAACAAACCTTATGCTATATATCAGAGAATAAAGGTAATTAAATGTATGATGGGTCAAAGAAAATGCGTATGATGTGCAGGAAATTTGATTTCCATTGTAATCAATAATCAACTATTCGTTATAAACACAAAATCAGCTGATGCGCATGCGCACACTGACCCGCAAACGCCGTTTCGGCATCGTCTGGGTTCGGCAGTGATTCGGCGATGTCGATGTTTCCCGCTTCACCCATCACAGTCATCGTGGCGACTTCGGCCTCCGATTCGGTATCCGAACCCACAGCCTCTCCCGCAGACACGCTCTCGGACGCGTCGCCCAGCTCGAGGGCTTTCGCCGCCGGTTCAGTCGCGTCCATTTCAAAACAGCGGCGCACGAAAGCGGCCGAAATTATCCGAAGGATTGTCGAGAGGTGCACGTCCCTCACGATTTGTAAATGCGCAGGTATCCAAAAAGCGCTTAGTCAACTTGCACGAATAGATTATGGATTTATTAAAACGATTTTTTTTTCTTCGGGTGTAAAAGAAAATGGTTGCAGGATAATGGCCTCCGAGTGCCTTTACTGGGGACGGGGATCAACACAGGAAGGAGAGCAAGCGGAAATTACCGAATCAAAACGGAAATTACCGAAAGAACACGACGTAGCACGAAACTACTCTTGACAACAACGTGATTTGCAGTGACACAAATGTAGTTCTTAAAGTTTTGTGGATTTACAAATAATTTGACATTTTTATTGCAAATACTTACATATATACTCTGAAAAAAAATGCAATTACTTAATTAAATTACTTGCAATACTAATGTATGCTGCTTGGATTTATTGTGTTTGTGATATTTAAAGAGAAATAATTAAAAACTTAAAACGGTGAGCCCAAAATTTTGTTTTTATTCATTTTAATATGAATAAAAACATTACATTAATCAGTATATTACTGAATACCTTATAGATTTTTAAATTTTTTGCTATTTATTATAAAAATGTTTGGCGAAAATCATTCAGATACTACAAACTATGAGATTGCACTTGTCAACAAAGCAAGGAAGACAACATTGATTTAGGTGGATTTTCAAAAAACAAAACAAAAAATAAATTAGGCCTATCTTATCAACAATTTTATTGTAAACAGATTTGTCGGTATTCCCAGAGTGATTAATGTAACAATAATAATAATAATATAATTCAAATATTTGGCATTATAATACATTACAGTAAAATGTGGTATTTTTTGAATATACTGTACCATACAAGTGTACATCAAGTCTTGATAAAGTTTATAAAAAAGCATTAACAATTCCAAAAATTTGGTATAAATCCCAATACACAAGCAAACATCAGACAGCTGGTTTGTGACGTGGATCATCAGACCGGCCAGCAGTAAAAACCGGAATTCACTTTACGGATCTGACCAGGCTGCCGTAGAAACGTCACTGACTGTCCTGTGGACGACAGTTAATTAAAACTATTAATACATGGCCATAGCAAACATCCTTAATTGCTATTCATCATCTGTTGTTGGTCAGTTTACGCCCGTTTACTGCTGTTTGTTTATTACCTGGAATAAGTGGGATTGTAGTTCCGGTATTCAGGACAATTTCCAGAGCGAACGGCTCCTTGCTCCCAGACTTCCACACTGAAACACTCACTTCCACACTCTTTACCAACCAATCCATCTTGTTGCCAAGATAACTCACACCTCTCACACTGAGAGCATCCACGTCCCGTGGGAGCAGCGGAGCAAAGGCGAGATGCTCCTTCTGCACTCTGTGTAACACAGGACAGGTACAACACAGAGTGAAGTCCAGGTGTGATAAAGAGACTTTCTCTCTTTTCAAGCTGGCAGTGATTTTGTCACCTGAAGCCTGTGTAGCCAAACAGCACCGCCTGCAGAAAGCCGCCCATACCGGTGAGGAAGTTCACACATCCAGAGCCATCAGCTGACTCACTCCACACCTGCACAAAGAGAGAGAGATATAGAGTACTGCTTCACAGATATTGTGTACTGTGTAAAGTATACTGCCTATCGTTTTTTAAATAGTACATTTAAATATGTGCAGTATGTAACAATTGTTGTCACATGACCTCATTATATTGCATATTTGATTCTGCGATCATCTATGAAAGCTTTTTTCTGCCACAGAAAAAAATAAAAAAGTTAATTGTGACTTTATCTCACAATTTTTCTCTTTTTTTTCTCAGAACTGTGATTTCAAATTGCATGAAAAACAGAATTGTGAGATAAAAGTTTTTTTTTTTATTCTATGGCAGAAACAAGCTTCCGTACTCATCTGTTATCATCTCAAAAATAAATACATTTATTATGCAGTTTTGATTCCGTTTGTGTAAAATGTCAGATTTTTTTATTTATTTAAATTTAATCAGGTAGTGTGTGGAATTTTATAGTTTATGTATTTTACTTTCAACGCCGAATGATTTGAGTGTGCAAGGCACTATATTTTTATTGAAATTAAATTTAACATCAGTTTTTTTTTTATTCAAATTTAAAGATTTTTCCCCCAGAAATATTGTGAAATATGATTGCGATTTTAAAATACCTGTTTTCTATGTGAATATATCGTAAAATGTAATTTATTCCTGTGATCAAAGCTGTTTTCAGCATCATTACTCCAGTCTTCAGTGTCACATGATCCTTCAGAAATCATTCTGATATGATGCTCAAGAAACATTTCTGATTATTATCAATGTTGAAAACAGTTGTGCTGTTTAATATTTTGTGGAATCGTGATACACTAGTAATTTTTTTTAGAATCATGTTTGATAAGGTTTCGGCTTTATTCATTGCACTTAAAAAGGAAGTTCTGCATTGCATTGTGGGATATGGTTTCCATAAAATGTGCTCTGCTTGCATGCTTAATTCGGAAATATTGCATTGCATACATATTGCATACAGCAAAAATAAGGTAAATAGTATGCAAATATAGGTAACACTTTAGTATGGTGAACACATATTCACTATTAACTACGACTTTTGCCTCAATAAACTCCTAATTTACTGCTTATTAATAGTTAGTAAGGTAGTTTTTGTAGCGTTTAAGTTTAGGTATTGGGTAGGATTAAGGGATGATAAGGTCATGCAGAATAAAGCATTAATATGTGCTTTATAAGTACTAATAAACAGCCAATATCCTTCTAATATGCTTGCTAATTAGTTAATAGTAAGAATTGAACCCTAAAATAAAGTGTTACCCAAATATAGTATGAGACGTGCTGGCATCTGCAGAGAGAGGGGTGGGACGAACCTGAAAGGGTTTCTGGATATTTTTGAAGCATTTCTGCAGAAGCTTTTCGGCTTTTTCAGCCTCTCCAAGTTCAAGCCAACCTAACGCAAACATGCCCTACAAACAGACACACACATATACACATATTTACACTTCCTGCACATTTTACAAGGAATAATACTGTGCAAAAAAAACAATTTTGGATTCACAGATAATAATAGGCTTTATGTCGAACGTCACATGGACAAACAAGTCTCACTGCATCCGCTTGTCAGAGAAAGTGATCTATGGTCTCTTAAAGGGATAGTTCACGCAAAAATAAAAATTCTGTCATTAATTACTCACCCTCATGTCGTTCCAAACCCGTAAGACTTTTGTTCATCTTCAGAACACAAATTAAGATGTTTTTAATGAAATCTGAGAGATTTCTGTCCCTCCATTGACAGTCTATGCAATTACCATTTTCAAACCTCAGAAAGGTAGTAAATAAAGACATCATTTAGAACACCATTTTGGAAAGACACGAGGGTGAGTAATTAATTGTCATTTTTTGTGTGAACTATTCCTTTAAATTAATCAGCTAACCTAGCGAGTTATTTTATTGTTGCTGTTTTATTCGATTTAAACATCTAAATGTGAGTGAGAAGACGAAAAATAAAAAAACTTTTGGATATCAATCTGCACATATGATGGACACCGGTTATGCTCATCTTTGCTCGCTCCTTTGAAGGCATCTTGAGTAAAACGACACATACAAAAGACCTGAACCGGAAGCGATGTGACCTGTTTTACAGAATATGGAAGTCTGTTGTGCATAACCTCCATACAAACACATGTACCACACAGAGCATGATGGGTACAGCATAGTGTGTGTGACTTACCCATGTCATGGCTGGTCCGAGTGGATCTGTGACGGCCTCATATGCTTCCAGATCATTGCGTCTGACCTCTCGGGTCATGGGGAGGGCCAGTGGGTATCCGAGCAACACTGCGTCTGCCTGCTTGACTCGACTTCCTGTAGAATATGAAGCAGTCGCACACACCAGTACCTTCAGAAATATATATATTTTTTAAATTGCAACAAAGAATACAATATTTAAAAGCAAAATGACAATGAACAAAATATTCTACATGAAACTCTTACAAGTATTACACCATAAAACAGTTTTACAATCAATTGAATTATTACAGTTGTTTAAAGGGGTCCTATAATGCCCCATTTTACAAGATGTAAAATAAGTCTCTGATGTCAACAGAGTGTGCATGTGAAGTTTTAGTTCAAAATACCCCACAGTACCACAATTGACACTTTTTGAGGGTGAGCAAAAAAGCGCCGTTTTTGTGTGTGTACCTTTAAACGCAAATGAGCTGCTGCTTCCGGCCCCCTTTCTAGAAGAGGGCGGAGCTTCAAGAGCTCTAGCAGCTCCGATTACCTCACGCACTGAAAATGTCAGAAACTGTTTAACCTTTTATGTTCAAACCGGACAATGATGGAGAGACTCAAAAAGAAGTGACAACATGTAGAATGAGACAGGACGTTTCTGAATGGGTAGTTGATGAATTTATGAAGCTGATGTGTAGTTACTATCCTCAATTCAATGATTAGCATATTCTGTCATGATAATCTATAAATCGCTCGTGTGGGAACTGTTGTAAGATCCTTCAGAGCCAGAGAATATCTGCTGCATGAAGAGAGAACAGGTATAGTTCAGTTTAATTACGGTTATAACTTATGTTGTCATCTTGCTTTTATGACACTCTATTGCATTTGTGTTCGTACTGTATTGCAATAAATGTGAAAAGACGGATGAGACAGCTTGAGCAGACTCTCTGTATGTGATACAACAACTCTTCCTCTTCTCAACATGGCCTCTGTTGCGTGTTCCTGGGGGCGGGGTTTATGTAAATTTTAGGGTTAGTGATGTCACCAACCCATGAATAAGTTTGTTGTAGTCCCTACCAGCCGTTTGTTGTAGTCCTTAAAAAGCGATTTCTGTAAAAGAAAATATCTCCCTTTGCCTTGAACTTTGAGTGTCGTAACTTTGCAGATGTTGTTTATGCTCAAACAGCAACATTACACACTAACTAAAGTTAAAAAAGTGAAATCATAATCAACCACCCCTTTAAAGGTAACTTTTGGCCCTCTATCAGTTAAAAAACAAAACTGCATGCATTTTGCGGAAGAACATTGTTTTGGTTGTGCTTCGGCTCGGCGTGACTGTGCGGATGAATATGGTTCTTTCTTATAACTAAAACAAGAGAGAGAGGTTAACCTACTGACCTACTGACATTGACCTTGGGATGAGGGAACAGGAAGTTCAAAAATGAACTAATTTCTGGGTTTTAGGACTCATTCCTGCGGCACTCAATTTCTGAGGTGTCCTTGTTTAGGAAGGTGATCTGGCATATGATATAATGATGATTACTGCAAACATGAACATGAAGCTGAAGAGGGCATCTCACCCTGCTTGTAGCCGTCAAACTCTGGATGATACTTAAGTTCTGGGTCAAAGGGAATTTTGATCTTATCAGCAATGTCCTGCCATGCGGGAGGAGCCGTCTGCGCTAACAGGCCGCACAACTCCACGGCGAACTGAAGACTAAACATTGGAGAGAACGAAAGAAAAACATCTCATATATGTTCCTTTTGAGTAATACTTTCAATATTCAGTATTTTTTGGTTGTTTTATCGTCCACTGGATCGTAAGTTTGATTGCTTATAAAAGTAATAACATATCTATCACACAATTTGAGGCATCATTCATGTCTGTAGCATTAACAGTTCAGGATAAGTGCACTGAAGGGTGCACTGAGGGTTAGGGATTTGTTCAAATCATGAGTGATTATGTACACAAACACACACCTGCTTTGGGCGACAGCATTGGTAAACACTGAGTTGTCAACAGTGAAGTAGTACTCATCAGGAGGAATCACACCTAACAGATAAACAACACGAATCCTCACAAAGAAGAGTACATAACCATATTTAAAACAAAACATTTGGCAAGTTTACACTGGTTCTAATGTGTCATTTCACTTTGTTCATTTGTATTTATTTATTTATTATTTAATTAATTAATTTGCATTCATATATATATATATATATATGTATTAATGCTGTCAACGTTAACGCGTTAACGCATGCGATTAATTTAAAGTCCTTAACGCGTTAAAATAATTTAACGCAATTAACGCAAATAAATTACAGAAGTACGTGACGCTGCGTCAGTAACGTAATTTCCGTCACGCAGTTAAATGATCTTAGAAGTCGGGAGTTTATCACAATCACACTGAGCATCTACAAGCACAAGTAAACCTGGTAGAATCTTTAACCCGATTCTGCTTCTCTGTTTGTGATCAGGCCATTTTAAGCCGTTAAACTCAGGGAAAGTGTTCAGTGATCCAGTAATCAAAATCATTCAGTCAAAAACAGCGCTAATGTAAAGGCCAGGCTGATTGCATCACACATATCAGAAAGAATAGAGACTCACATTGCGTTTTTAGTGAATTATTCATTCCAGTGTGTGCTTTGCTTTAAAACACGAGCTCTGCTGTATTCTGCGATTGTTTCTGGTGACGTACCGGAGTCGTACAGTAAGCGCGTGAGAGTGTTATATTGATGCACAAAGAACAAACCGTGTATGTGCGCGCTCTCGATCACTGGTCGCACGCTGCACTCATGTACAGACACATTTCAGTACATTCGCGATGTTTCCACACACACTCAGGAAGGATAATGTTTGATTTGTAATGTGTATGTTGTTGTGTTTAGTAATCATAGGTTTATGCAGTCAAAGCGGTTGATTTAGGAGGTTTTTTTGGCATCTCCGTGTGGTCCTGTTCGGTATCGCAGCTTGACGTCTAAAATGAAAATCTCGTTGTTTCTCTGTACACATACTATACACTGAATTCTGTAAAGTTTTTTTATGTAATGTTTTTTTTCATGGGTGCTTAGGTGTGTATAAATTTATTATATAACAGAATTATATGGACTCCTTATATTTGGTTATTTGGTGTCCTTTTGGAGTCTCCAATGATCCTTGAAGCTTGCAGAAAATACGGTTTTGTGAGAATCACCCTTCAATCTATTTACTTTGGATATAGCAAATTATAACAAAATGAATGTGTTTAATGAGATGAATGGCGTATGCTTAATTTCACGATAAGTGTGCGATTAATCGCGATTAAAAATTGTAATCTATTGACAGCCTTTATATATAATTTCATATTTATTTTATTATACTTCATTATATACTGTATGTATATATATATATATATATATATATAAATTTGTATTATTATACATTTGTTACTTTATTTTTAATTAATTTAATTATAAATGTTATTATTAATTAATTTTCAAGCCCTGAATGTGCAATAAAAAATTATAAATCATTAAAAAAATGCAACATGGTGTAATATGGTGTAAATTCAAAGCATTCTGTGCTACATCAGCCATTAATTCAAGTATTTGAATACATGCATGACCAATGATGTCATGACCAGTGTTGTTTTAGTATTATTTATTCAATAATATATACTATACTACATAATAGTTTTGTTATTAATATTTTGAATTAGCTTCAATTTTGATATTTTCAGTTTTCTTTAAATTTTTGTTTAATTCAGTTATTCTAAATGAGTAATTTTGTTATGTGTTTTTGCCAATTTTTTAAGTTTTATTGTTTATGTTTTTAATTTGTTTAAATAATTAAATAATTATTTTGTTTAATTTGTTTATTTTTATTTCAGTCTTAGTTTTTATAATATAAGTTTTAGTAATTTTAATGATTTTACTTAAACCTATTTCAGTTAGTTGTAAAGACAACATTTGTAATTTTCATTTAATATGTTTTTCATCTATTACACACACATGGTTTACCTTTGATATGGTACTGCTGGTCAGTAGGGTCCCATGTGACCCGTGAAACCCAGTAGTCAGCCACGCCCCACACCACCTCACTGCCCCGGCCTTCTTTGAATATCTCCAGGTCCTGTGTGATGGATGAGACACAGAAGATGCATTTCTGGTACAGGTGTAGGAGTGTTTATGAGTGTATCATCTGTACCTGTGTGAGATAGAAGTACTGCTGGAAAGCCAGAACCACATCTCCATTGATATGGATCTCCTGCTGTGAATAAATGTCCTCTGGACAAATGTCACGGCCTGTTACTGCACTCTCCCATGCAAACTTCAATCCCTGATTAAATGGGAAGGAAAACGGAATATAAGAGTATATAAAGCTACATATAATTCAAAAACAACACCCGATTACCTACTGCACCTTGTAGCCCATCTGCTGGGCGTTTGCTTGGGCACCTTCTACTGTTCCTACACGGTATTCCAGTACAGCCCTGGCCAGACTGGGATAAAAGAGCGCAACACTGGGGTACATCCATGTGTCCTGCAGGGGGAGCCAGAGAGACAAAATAAAAAATCTTCATAAATCTTAAAGCAGCAGGGTTTTTCAAACTGGGTGGGACACAGTTGGCTCTGGCTGGGGGTCCATGTAAAATGTAAGAATATATATATATATAAAATATTTTGAATAGACCTATATTGAAAATCATGAGATTAATTATATATAAAAATACATTCAAAATGTAATAATATTTCACAATATTACTGGTTTTACTAGATTGTTTTTAAATAAATGCAGCCATGGTGAGCAGAAGAGAGTTCTTTCAAAAACAATACCAAATCTTACAAACATTTAAACAGCAATATATATATATATATATATATATATATGTGACCGTGGAGCACAAAACCAGTCATAAGTCACACGGGTATATTTGTGGCAATAGCCAACAATACACTGTATGGGTCAAAATTACAGATTTTTCTTTTATGCCAAAAATCATTAGGATATTAAGTAAAGATCATGTTCCACGAAGACACTTTGTAAATTTCCTACCATAAATATATTAAAACTGTATTATTATTAGTAATATGCATTGCTAAGGACTTCATTTGGACAACTTTAAAGGCGATTTTCTCAATATTTAGATTTCTTTGCACCTTCATATTCCAGATTTTCAAATAGTTGTATCTCGGCCAAATATTGTCCTATCCTAACAAACCATACATCAATGGAAAGAAGTTCAGTTCTGCTGACAGCATTTGTAGCATAATATCAATTAGCATAAAACTAATTATAACTCGTTTTTTGAAAAAAAATTTTTTTTTATAAATGAATCATTCAAATTTGACAATTCATATGGAATTTTGCAGTATTTATTATAAATTATTTATTTGCACATCATAATTTTTTTTATTTCAGGTTCCCTCGTAATGTTTATTCAAAATAGCTTCTTCATCTTCATCTCTTCTCTTTCCTCACATGAGATCCACCAATAGCAAACCACAACCATCCAATCAATTCCCCACGGACAAAATCAAGCCCCGCCCTACATTTGTTCTTATTTGAGAAGCTGTTTCACTTGGAAATACATCACAATATGGAAGAAAAGTCTATCACAACTTTAGTTTCATGCAGACTTTAAACTCACCTGGTCCCAGAACACATGCCCATGGTAATCCTCATCTTTGTTCCCGTTTGACAAACCCCCAGGACTGAGCCCTCCAAACACAAACGGTCCATTTGCCTCCTTAATAGAAGATGGGAAAGAACTGAGAAGATAAAACATGCAGCCAATCAGAGCACGGTTCAGGGTCTCTGCTCCCACCACCTCAATGCTGCTCCCCTTCCAAAGCTCCGCCCAACTCCTCAGGTGGGAGGGGCGTAAGTCACCAGTATCAATAAGCCCCAAACCAGTATCAAAACATGATTTGGCGCTCCTGTCGCTCCCGGCAAGGGCAACCAGGAAAACCCAGCTGGACTGGCTCTGGTCGGGCAGGAGGGTAAGAGTAGATGTGATGGGCGTCCAGATCAGGTGCACAAATGGACGGATTCCTCCAGGAGTCTCTGAAGAGACGGTCTGCCCAAAAATATGCCTGAAGAGAAGAAAGGGTCTGCTCTGCTGACACATGTAGTGCTTATGTGTGTTCGACTTATAATGAACATTATTCTTGTACAGGCACTGTATTAAGTAACACATAAAGTACTGAATGAAATGTTTTTCTGTTGCTTCATGAAAACATCTGAAACATCTGTGTATTTGACTCCACTTAATCTGAGATAAAGTACACAAACTTTTCCAAGACTGCAAGCAGCAAATCTTGCTGATCGGCTAAATCCAGCCACGGCCGAAGCCGAACACAGCAATTGCAATTCAGTACGCAAATAAAAACAAGAAAGAAGTCCAATTGCAATTCAGGATGCAAATATTATAAAGCGGATGTACCTCCCACCCTTGTAGTCTGGTGCATTCTGGAAATCAATGTCATCACTGTGGGGTTTGAAAGAGCTCTCTAGCTGAACCGTGATTGGTTCAGCACTGGTTTCAGAGCGCTTGAGGAGAACTTCCATGACCAGAAGGTTTGATTGCTGCCGGTGAGCGTACAAAACCTGAGTGGCCTCGAAACGAGGCGTGACCACAGTATGAGAGAAAATACCTGATACACAGAGAGAGAGAGTCTTGTAGTATATGTTTAAATGCAGTATTACATGTGTGTGTGTGTGTGTTCTAACCTGTGTGCATGTCTAACTTGTACATGTGTTGTCCCACTTCCGCCGTCATCACTTCAACTGCTAATGGACATGGAATGTCACCGCGGTGACAAGTCCCGCCTTCACCATTATAAACCCCGCCCATATGCATAATTAAATCAAACACTCTCCATCCCAGCAGCCCGTTGACCAGCGGTGGCATGAAGCGAGGGTCAGAGGGCAGAGTGTCAGAGGTGAAGATGTACGGGTCGACAGGGTCAGAGGTCATTTTTGGGCAATTCTGCCGTCTTTCAAAAGAAAAACATCTGGAAAAGATGAGGAAAGATGGGATGTGTAACTTAGATGCAGGAAGCCATTTGACATCATGTGACAAAAACTGTACAATAACAGTTAAACTGAAAATTATAAATCACAGAGAGAACCCTGTAAAACCTCATGACTATGGTCAGCAAATCTCTTAAATATTCTCATTATGTTTATTTTCACTTAATATATAGTCATAATTATGAAAATGATGCACAAAAACTATGCAAAATGCATTCATATTCTTTCAAATAATTTGGGGTCTTTTTCTTCTTCTTCTTCTTCTTTTTTTTTTTTTTTACATGTTTTTGTGAGCTTTACTCCTATACTTTTACTGTAGGTGCCTTTTAAACCCGTGACAACTGCACTTTGATCACCGTAAACAAAATAAAAGCTTTACCAATGCAAACAGACAGCTGAAATCCCACTCTATCCTTTCAAATGACTCACTTTGACTAACCATCAAAAGAATGATGTTACTCATTTAACAGAAACAAGTTTCATGATAAAACTTCAGTACTTACTGATGTATCAAACATCTGTTGTGCGTCCTTCGTCTCATTCAATGAAGCGGACGTGAAAAAAGAGGCGGAGCAACAGTCAAGTGACTGGAAAGGGCGGGGCATTGCGCTCGAACAGCGTCTCTGATTGGTCAAGTACTTGGCTCCCTTTTTAAAATAAAAAAAGTGAACAAATGTCTCCAAAGAATCCAGCGTTATAATATAAAGGCCTCCTTTCTAATGTGATTTGCTTTAAAATGGGTCATATCATAGTTTTATGATAATTTTTTTATTTATTTTTTGCTGAGGTTCTTTTAATGTTAGTCACGGTCTCTTGTACTAAAACCAGTCGTAAATACTGAGCTGTTTAGTTTGTTGTCTGAATCCCCAGGTAAGAAGATGTTAGCCTGGGTTCCCTCTGTAGGGAAAATCAGTTTTCAAGTAAATAAGGTATGTGGTTAATGCCAGAAAACATCTAATATTAGTTTCTATTACATTACATTATTATATCATTTTCTACTCGCTATAGTAATGCACTGTTACATGTATTTATTTAATTTTAATCTAATTTATATATTTTATTCAAAATATATATTTCTTTATTTTAATATAATTTAATATATTTAATAGATTAATAACGAACTAATATTTTTTCATTTTAATCATACTTTTATTCATTTATTTATTTATTTCAATTTAATTTATTTATTTACTTATTTTAATCTTATTACTTTTTTCTTTTTTTACAGTTCTCTCTAGACTTTTCCATGGACCCCCGACACTCCCTTTCCAGTTTGAAAACCCCTGATTTTAAAGAACACAACGGTTTCAAAATTCATAAGTTATGATCGTTATTTATGTTGTAGAAAAAAACGTGAAAGTTGCTTCAAGTTAGGGTGCGTTCACACTTGGCAGAGTAAATTAAAACGTAAATAAAATAAGTAATAAATGAAGTAAAGTAAATGTTAATGCATGAGGGATGGAACCACTGATCTCAGTGGATGGAACCTTTTTCAACAGACTGTGATGACGCATTTATGCTTTTTCGTAAGTTGAATATGGAAGGCGGTCCGCCGGAAGCTAGATATTTTACTTTATAAAGTTTTAAATATGGATATTTTTCTTACAAAAACCTATCGATTCACTTCAGAAGGTCTTTATGAACCCCCCGGAGCCATGTGGAGTACTTTTATAATGGATGAATGCACTTTTTTGGGCTGCCATTCACTGCCATTATAATGATTGGAAGAGCCAGGACATTTTTTTAAATATCTATGATTATATTTGTCTGAAAAAAGACTGTCATATACACCTAGGATGGCTTGAGGGTGAGTAAATTATAAGGTAATTTTCATTATTGGGTGAACTATCCCTTTAAGTAAATGGAACTCTTCAAAGATGGAACTCTTGGTCATGACACTAGTCAGGCTCTAGATGGCACCAAACCCTGTTCTGTTTCCCTTTGGCAGTGTGCCGGAGTTTGGGGTTCCAGACCCTGGGAAAAGAGCAGCTTTACCCTTATAAGGCCGCAATCCATCCGCTCCAGACTTTTCCTCTCCGCCCTCCCTTCCTCTCCCTCTCTCTCTCTCTCCTTCAGGCCGCAGGGATATTTACAGCAAGACTGGCTCTGCGTACCTTATTAGGAGCTGTCCTTGTTGTCAGTGTATATGTAGATGAGACAAACAGATGAGAGGATGGCATTCATTCTCAGGGGTCATTCAGTGTTTTGCCAAAGGTAACGAGAGGCAAATGTCTGATCGGTGTAGCACGTGTCGGAATCTCCCTGGAGTTCATACTGAAGAGACTTTTAACGTTTTCTCACCCTCATGTTTTTCCATTATCCTCTTATTGTTCTCTGACTTTCTAAACAAGGTGAAGAAGTAGGCCGAATGAATCATTTTGCCTTTCACTCTCACACTGTCCAGTTTTACTGTAACTTCCTGTCCTTCTCTCTGTGGGAATGTTAAATCCATTATTCCAGCTGTTCTTCTTCTTCATCTTTCTCTCTATATCTCTCTCTCTCTCTCTCTCTCTCTCTCTCTCTGATGATGATGAGGGACATCTGGTAGACGTGCACATTAGGGAGAACTGGAGAAAGACAGACTGACAACTTAATAGTTACTGCTAAAAATGAACATTTGAATCAAACGTTCACATGATTACGAATCTTCAAATATCAAACTTTCAAATCTGCACATACCTAAAAATACTGAACTGAAAGTGAATTAAATGCAGGATGTGGTCAAAAATATATATGCACATTTGATGTCCAGAAACGCTAAACAGAATGTGCTGTCAAATAGATTAATCGTGATTAATCGCATCTAACAAAAAGTTTGTATATGTGTGTGTATGTGTATGCATGTATGTATGCATGTATGTATGCATGTGTACACATATACATACAGTGTATATATAATATATTTACATGCTTTTATGTTAGATGCGATTAATCATGATTAATCGATTTGACAGCACTACTTTAAACATATTTAATGACTAAACAAATGCTGAATTGAAAGTCTGAATTAAATGCACGTTGTGGTCAAAAATATATAAGCACATTTGATGTCCAGAAATGCTAAACAGAATGTTCAATTCAAATGTTTAAACTAGTGCTGTCAAATCGATTACTTGCAATTAATTGCATCTATCAAAAAAGTTTGTGTATATATATATATATGTGTGTGTGTGTGTGTGTACATACACCGATCAGGCATAACATTATGACCACCTTCCTAATATTGTGTTGGTCCCCCTGTTGCTGCCAAAACAGCCCTGACCCGTCGAGGCATGGACTCCACTAGACCCCTGAAGGTGTGCTGTGGTATCTGACACCAAGATGTTAGCAGCAGATCCTTTAAGTCCTGTAAATTTGGAGGTGGGGCCTCCATGGATTGGACTTGTTTGTTCAGCACATCCCACAGATGCTCGATTGGATTGCGATTTGGGGAATTTGGAGGCCACAGCCACAGCCACTAGTCAGGGAATACCGTTTCCATGAAAGGGTGTACATGGTCTGCAACAATGCTTAGGTTGGTGGTACGTGTCAAAGTAACATCCACATGGATGGCAGGACCCAAGGTTTCCCAGCAGAACATTGCCCAAAGCATTACACTGCCTCCGCCGGCTTGCCTTCTTCCCATAGTGCATCCTGGTGCCATGTGTTCCCCAGGTAAGTGATGCACACGCACCCGGCCATCCACGTGATGTAAAAGAAAACGTGATTTATCAGACCAGGGCACCTTCTTTCATTGCTCCGTGGTCCAGTTCTGATGCTCACGTGCCCACTGTTGGCGCTTTTGGCAGTGGACAGGGGTCAGCATGGGCACCCTGACTGGTCTGCGGCTATGCAGCCCCATACACAACAAACTGCGATGCACTGTGTATTCTGACACCTTTCTATCAGAACCAGCATTAACTTCTTGAGCAATTTGAGCTACAGTAGCTCGTCTGTTTGATCGGACCACACGGGCCAGCCTTCGCTCCCCACGGGCATCAATGAGCCTTGGCCGCCCATGACCCTGTCGCCGGTTCACCACTGTTCCTTCCTTGGACCACTTTTGATAGATACTGCCCACTGCACCGGGAACACCCCACAAGAGCTGCAGTTTTGGAGATGCTCTGACCCAGTCGTCTAGCCATCACATAATGTTATGCCTGATCAGTTTATATATATACAGTGGGGAGAACAAGTATTTGATACACTGCCGATTTTGTAGGTTTGCCCACTTACAAAGCATGTAGAAGTCTGTAATGTTTTTCATAGGTACTCTTCAACTGTGAGTGACGGAATCTAAAACAAAAACCCAGAAAATCACATTGTATGATTTTTAAGTAATTCATTTGCATTTTATTGCATGACATAAGTATTTGATACATCAGAAAAGCAGAACTTAATATTTGGTACAGAAACCTTTGTTTGCAATTACAGAGATCATACGTTTCCTGTAGTTCTTGACCAGGTTTGCACACACTGCAGCAGGGATTTTGGCCCACTCCTCCATACAGACCTTCTCCAGATCCTTCAGGTTTCGGGGCTGTCGCTGGGCAATACGGACTTTCAGCTCCCTCCAAAGATTTTCTATTGGGTTCAGGTCTGGAGACTGGCTAGGCTACTCCAGGACCTTGAGATGCTTCTTACGGAGCCACTCCTTAGTTGCCCTGGCTGTGTGTTTCGGGTCGTTGTCATGCTGGAAGACCCAGCCTGGAAATGCACTGGCTTGAGCAGGGGGACCTTGCGTGTGCTGCAGGATTTTAATCCGCGACGGCGTAGTGTGTTACTAATGGTTTTCTTTGAGACTGTGGTCCCAGCTCTCTTGGAGTCTGTTTGATTGAGTGTGTGGACAGGTGTCTTTTATACAGGTAACGAGTTCAAACAGGTGCAGTTAATACAGGTAATGAGTGAAGAACAGGAGGGCTTCTTAAAGAAAAACTAACAGGTCTGTGAGAGCCGGAATTCTTACTGGTTAGTAGGTGGTCAAATACTTATATCATGCAATAAAATGCAAATTAATTATTTAAAAATCATACAATGTGATTTTCTGGATTTTAGATTCCGTCTCTCACAGTTGAAGTGTACCTATGATAAAAATTACCGACCTCTACATGCTTTGTAAGTAGGAAAACCTGCAAAATCGGCAGTGTATCAAATACTTCTTCTCCCCACTGTATATACATTTTGTTAAGTTACAGCCTTATTCCAAAATGGATTAAACTCACTATTTTTTTCCTCAATTCTACAAACAATACCCCATGATGACAAAGTGAAAGAACTTTGTTTGAAATCTTTGCAAATTTATTAAAAAAACAAAAACAAAAAAACAAATCACATGTACATAAGTATTCACAGCCTTTGCTCAATACTTTATTGAAGCACCTTTGGCACCAATTACAGCCTCAAGTTTTTTTGAGTATGATGCTACAAGCTTGGCACACCTATTTTCTCACCAGTTTCTCTCATTCTTCTTTGCAGGACCTCTCATGCTCCATTAGTTTGGATGGGGAGCGTCGGTGCACAGCCATTTTCAGATCTCTCCAGAGATGTTCAATTGGGTTCAAGTCTGGGCTCTGACATGGCCACTCAAGGACATTCACAGAGTTGTCCCGTAGCCACTCCTTTGTTATCTTGGCTGTGTGCTTAGGGTAGTTGTCCTGTTGGAAGATGAACCTTCGCCCCAGTCTGAGGTCCAGAGTGCTCTGGAGCAGGTTTTCATCAAGGATGACTCTGTACATTGCTGCATTCATATTTCCCTCGATCCTGACTAGTCTCCCAGTTCCTGCCGCTGAAAAACATCCCCACAGCATGATGCTGCCACCACCATGCTTCACTGTAGGGATGGTATTGGCCAGGTGATGAGCGGTGCCTGGTTTCCTCCAGACATGACCCTTGCCATTCAGGCCAAAGAGTTCAATCTTTGTTTCATCAGACCAGAGACTTTTGTTTCTGATGGTCTGAGAGTCCTTCAGGTGCCTTTTGGCAAACTCCAGGCGGGCTGTCATGTGCCGTCTGGCCACTGTACCATAGAGGCCTGATTGGTGGAGTGCTGCAGAGATGGTTGTTCTTCTGGAAGGTTCTCCTCTCTCCACAGACGCTGGAGCTCTGTCAGAGTGACCATCGGGTTCTTCGTCACCTCCCTGACTAAGGCCCTTCTCCCCCGATCGCTCAGTTGGGCCGGGCGGCCAGCTCTAGGAAGAGTCCTGGTGGTTCCAAACTTCTTCCATTTACGGATGATGGAAGCCACTGTGCTCATTGGGACCTTCAATGCTGCAGAAATTTTTCTGTACCTCGATACAATCCTATCTCGGAGGTCTACAGACAATTCCTTGGACTTCATGGCTTGGTTTGTGCTCTGACATGCACTGTTAACTGTGGGGCCTTATATAGACAGGTGTGTGCCTTTCCAAATCATGTCCAATCAACTGAATTTACCACAGGTGGAAACATCTCAGGGATGATCAGTGGAAACAGGATGCACCTGAGCTCAATTTTGAGTGTCATGGCAAAGGCTGTGAATACTTATGTACATGTGATTTTTTTCGTCTTTTATTTTTAATAAATTTGCAAAGATTTCGTGAAAGAAGTTTGTTTGTTGTCATTATGGGGTATTGTTTGTAGAATTGAGGAAAAAAGTAATGAATTTAATCCATTTTGGAATAAGGCTGTAACATAACAAGATGTGGAAAAAGTGAAGCACTGTGAATACTTTCCGGATGCACATATATATATATATATATATATACACTCACCTAAAGGATTATTAGGAACACCTGTTCAATTTCTCATTAATGCAATTATCTAATCAACCAATCACATGGCAGTTGCTTCAATGCATTTAGGGGTGTGGTCCTGGTCAAGACAATCTCCTGAACTCCAAACTGAATGTCAGAATGGGAAAGAAAGGTTATTTAAGCAATTTTGAGCGTGGCATGGTTGTTGGTGCCAGACGGGCCGGTCTGAGTATTTCACAATCTGCTCAGTTACTGGGATTTTCACGCACAACCATTTCTAGAGTTTACAAAGAATGGTGTGAAAAGGGAAAAACATCCAGTATGCGGCAGTCCTGTGTGCGAAAATGCCTTGTTGATGCTAGAGGTCAGAGGAGAATGGGCCGACTGATTCAAGCTGATAGAAGAGCAACTTTGACTGAAATAACCACTCGTTACAACCGAGGTATGCAGCAAAGCATTTGTGAAGCCACAACACGCACAACCTTGAGGCGGATGGGCTACAACAGCAGAAGACCCCACCGGGTACCACTCATCTCCACTACAAATAGGAAAAAGAGGCTACAATTTGCACGAGCTCACCAAAATTGGACAGTTGAAGACTGGAAAAATGTTGCCTGGTCTGATGAGTCTCGATTTCTGTTGAGACATTCAGATGGTAGAGTCAGAACTTGGCGTAAACAGAATGAGAACATGGATCCATCATGCCTTGTTACCACTGTGCAGGCTGGTGGTGGTGGTGTAATGGTGTGGGGGATGTTTTCTTGGCACACTTTAGGCCCCTTAGTGCCAATTGGGCATCGTTTAAATGCCACGGCCTACCTGAGCATTGTTTCTGACCATGTCCATCCCTTTATGACCACCATGTACCCATCCTCTGATGGCTACTTCCAGCAGGATAATGCACCATGTCACAAAGCTCGAATCATTTCAAATTGGTTTCTTGAACATGACAATGAGTTCACTGTACTAAAATGGCCCCCACAGTCACCAGATCTCAACCCAATAGAGCATCTTTGGGATGTGGTGGAACGGGAGTTTCGTGCCCTGGATGTGCATCCCACAAATCTCCATCAACTGCAAGATGCTATCCTATCAATATGGGCCAACATTTCTAAATAATGCTTTCAGCACCTTGTTGAATCAATGCCACGTAGAATTAAGGCAGTTCTGAAGGCGAAAGGGGGTCAAACACAGTATTAGTATGGTGTTCCTAATAATCCTTTAGGTGAGTGTATATATATATATATATATATATATATATATATATATATATATATATATACACACACATACATACATTTTAAATTTACATACATGCGATTAGTCGATTTGACAGCACTACTTTAAACATATTTAATGACCAAAAAATGCTGAATTGAAAGTTCGAATCAAAAGTGCATACACATATGGTCAAAAATACTATATAGAATGTACAAATGTTAGAACATTTTATAGGCAAAAAAAAAATTCGAAAGTTCAAAATGATCAAATCCACTTATGATGAACAAACAAAACCAAAAAATGCAGATGAATCCAATGTTCAAATGCACGTTGCCTAAAAATTCTATACTGAATGTTTATATGAAATGTTGGGTTGTGTCTATGAAAGGTTAATAATGCAGAACTGTCTGAATCAAGCATTGATTCACCTATGTAATCATTGGGATTCACCTATGTCTGAAACTGATGAAATCAAACATGGCTATTAATTCTGAACATAACATTAGAATCGAATGTTTGAAAACTTCTACATTATGATGCCCAAAAATGCTGTTCAGGAAGATTTTGAAACAGTTGTTTCGAAGCACAAATTGCAATCTTACAGAACAATAAACCAGAGAAGAGAAACTGCAAAACTTCAATAAACAGGCACTAGGCTACAAACACAGATATTTTATTAAGTGCCAACAGTCATTTAATATATTAGAAAAACAACACGTGGAGAAAATAGAGCTGATATCATGTTACAGTTTATAGCGTTATGAGTTCAAATGCGTAATATTTGTACATTTACACAATAAACAAAAGCCATCGTCCTCGCTTCGGAAGACGACGGGAGCAAGGATGGATCAAACAAGGGTAAAAAATACGAAAATAGACATTTCCGGATTGCTCGCCACAAGTGTTGTTTTTAAAATAAAGATGCATAGCATAACTGGCTGCGAAACAACAGCCTGGCGTGTTTTCAGCAAGCATGAAAATCTGCACCAATGTCAATGAATGATTGTCGAACTGGTCTGTGGAGATTTGAGTGACATATTCAGAGAACCTCTCAATCGTGTGTGTGTTTGTGCAAAGATGCAAAAATACTGCAGACTTCAGCTGCCTGAGACTCGTGGAATGTGTGTGCGCTCACGCTTATGGGAATGTGCATGGTGCACGAGTGCGAGTGTGTGTGTGTGTGTGTGTGTGTGTGTGTGTGCGCGTGTGAGAGAGAGAGAGAGAGAAAGAGAGAAATCTGAAGCTCTGTTGCATCTCCTCGCTTGTTGGCCTCCTGAGAACATGGATGAAGTTCAAACACGCCACACGCAGACAGTCCTGCAGAAAGGTAAAAGATCACGGCTGAGCGCGACCCATCATGAAACAGTGACATTCTTCTCTGTAGTTCCTCTCCTCCTCTTTTCCCTTCTTTGGCTCTCGGGAAGGATTTCGGTGGGGGTTGTGAGTGGTGGACAGTTTCTCTTTCTCTCTCTCGGTCTTCTGCTCGTCCTTCTCTCGCTCTATTTGGAGAGTTTGCTGATGACTCTGATGAGTGCGCCGTTCTCGTCCTTCAGCCTCTGGTTGTCCGCTCTCAGATCCCCTAAAACCTGCAGAACACACACACGGAAGGTCTTTACCTCTGTCACACGAGTTTCTCATTTAAAGGAGCAGCTCACACTAAAATGTCAATTCTGATCATTTACTCACACTCGTGACGTTCCAAACCCATATGACTTTTTTTCCTCCAGGGAACACAAAAGGAGATGTTTTGAATAATGTTCAAGCTGCCGTTTTCCAAATAATGCAAGTATACAGTGACCTGGGGCTGTCAAACTCCAAAAGGTATATTATATATATAAAAAAAAAAAAAAAAATTATATTATATTATATTATATTATTTATATATATATATATATATATATAATTTTTTTTTTTTAAATAGTAATATATTATATATTTTGAATTTTTTTTTTTTTTTTAAATAGTAATATATTATATATTTTTTAAAATAGTAATATTTTTAAAAATATACTATTGATATGTATATACTATGATATATACTATCATTTTTTTTTAAAAATAGTAATATATTATATATTTTTTTAAATAGTAATATATTATATATTTTTTTTAAATATATATATATATATATATATATATATATATATATATATATATATATATATATATAAAAAAAATAAATAAAATAAATAAATAAAATAAATAAATTATATATATATATTTTTTTTTATAGTAATATATTATCATAATATTATCATATTTTTTCATAATATTCATTTTTTATTTTATACACACACACACACTAATAAACATTTACATTTATATTAAATATATATTTATAATGTAGTAATACTACTACATTAGATATTAATATATTACTTTTGTTTGGCCACTGACCAGGGACTAATTATATATTAATAATAGTTAAGATGATGAATATTAATAACAACAACAATAATTAATAAAATAAATATTACTATATTACTTTTGTTTGGCCACTGACCAGGGACTGTCAATTATGTCAGTTATATTATTAATGTTAATATATTATTTTTGTTTTATTGGCCACTAAGCAAGGACAATTACGTCATGTATATATTAATAATAATTAATACAATCTAAATGAACAATAACAACAATGAATACAATCGATATTAAAAAAATTTAGTTTTACATTTTGTTCACCCACTTTGTCAGTTTCAAACTCAGCTTGATTTTTATTATATTATATTAATTATTTTTTGCCATTGACCAAGGACTCATGTCGAGTGTATATAATAATTAATCAAATAATAATAACAGTAATAATTAATAAAATTAACATAAGTATATTATTTTTGTTGTACTTTTTGTTTTGTTTGGCCACTCTGTCAGTTTCAAACTCAGCTTTTGTGAATTATATTATATTATATTAATTTATTACATTACATTACATTACATTACATTATATTATATTATATTATATTATATTATATTATATTATATTATGATTTTGTTTGGCCAGTCCGTCAGTTTCAAACTCAGCTTTTGCGGTCTTGATATTATATTTTGCTACAAACTCGAAATAGAAACCAGGCAACCATCACAGCTAGTTAGGACAGAAACTCACATTAACATTGCAGAAGTATGATTTATCACTTATGACTTTGTTTCATGCCTTGTAAGTGTGAAAGGCAAACGCCTCATCAAACTGGTTTTACTTGTGTTGGCTGTATTGCTCTCAGGGATACAGTATTAAGAGACGCATTCTCAACATTTCAGTGGATTCACAATGCTTCGGTCACCTCTAAGCCAATCAGCATCAGAGCTGACTGAAAGAGCCAATCAGAACAAGCCTTCCGTGAACATGTGCTCTCACCTTTAACTCCTCTTCCAACTCAGCGGCTCGCCTCTCTAACATCTTTTTCTCCTGAGACCGAGAGAAAACAAGCATGTGGAATGACATCATAAGATTGAAAACTTCCATACAGGGAAAATATGTTTTTCATTACTACAGTAGAATTTGATGTTCTGTAAACTCACCTTCTTTTCCATTTCCAACAGAGCCGTGCAGTCTGTGAATCTCTCCTGCCTCTGTAATGCACACAAACACAGTTAAGAGTCAAATATAGTGGTATTTGGTGTCATACTGATACTAGAAGAAAACTATACCAATATCAGTCTTTCTACAGTACTTGAGTACAACCATTCAAATATGAAAATATCTGTGTGGTCTATTATGAAAATTACAGTAGTCTTCAGGAATTCAGCTGTATATTCTACCTTTACTACTATGTTTATATATATATAGTACATATGTATATATATAGTATATACACTATCTTGCCAAAAGTTTTGCGACGCCTGCCTTTACATGCACATGAACTTTAATGACATCCCATTCTTAATCCTTAGGGTTTAATATGGAGTTGGCCCACCCTTTGCAGCTATAACAGCTTCAACTCTTCTGGGAAGGCTTTCCACAAGGTTTAGGAGTGTGTTTATGGGAATTTTTGACCATTCTTCTAGAAGCGCATTTGTGAGGTCAGGCACTGATGTTGGACGAGAAGGCCTGGCTCGCAGTCTCCGCTCTTATTCATCCCAAAGGTGTTCTATCGGGTTGAGGTCAGGACTCTGTGCAGGCCAGTCAAGTTCCTCCACACCAAACTCGCTCATCCATGTCTTTATGGACTTTGCTTTGTGCACTGGTGCGCAGTCATGTTGGAACAGGAAGGGGCCATTCCCAAACTGTTCCCACAAAGTTGGGAGCATGAAATTGTCCAAAATGTCTTGGTATGCTGAAGCATTAAGAGTTCCTTTCACTGGAACTAAGGGGCCAAGCCCAACCCCTGAAAAACAACCCCACACCATAATCCCCCCTCCACCAAACTTTACACTTGGCACAATGTAGTCAGGCAAGTACCGTTCTCCTGGCAACCGCCAAACCCAGACTCATTCATCGGATTGCCAGATAGAGAAGCGCGATATGTTCTCTGGAGTGACCAGTCTCCACTGCTCTAGAGTCCAGTGGCGGCGTGCTTTACACCACTGCATCCCACGCTTTGCATTGCACTTGGTGATGAAGGCTTGGATGCAGCTGCTCGGCCAAGGAAACCCATTCCATGAAGCTCTCTACACACTGTTCTTGAGCTAATCTGAAGGCCACATGAAGTTTGGAGGTCTGTAACTATTAACAATAGTTAAGTTGGCGACTTCTGCGCACTGTGTGCCTCAGCATGCGCTGACCCCGCTCTGTGATATTACGTGGCCTACCACTGGCTGAGTTGCTGTTGTTCCCAATTGCTTCCACTTTGTTATAATAGCACTAACAGTTGACCGTGGAATATTTAGTAGTGAGGAAATTTCACGAATGGACTTATTGCACAGGTGGCAACCTATCACAGTACCACGCTTGAATTCACTGAGCTCCTGAGAGCGACCCATTCTTTCACAAATGTTTGTAGAAACGTCTGCATGTTTTTATATGCTTACACCAAAAAATAGTTTTAAAAAAAAAAGTTATTTTACAAAAAAAGTTAATTTCTGACACTGCTGTCATGATAATCCAGCTGATTCATGTTCATGTTTGTGTTTGTGCACCTGTGTGGCCTTCTCCAGCTCCACGCGGGTAATTGAAATGGTTCTCTGTGTGTCTGATAACTGTGACTGCAGACGGCGGTTCTCCCTGGACATCTCCTCAAACATCTGAAACACACCGACACAGAAATATAACACACACAAACCTCCTGCTAACACAATCAGTTTAACCGCAAACCCCTCCAGACCTTCTTAAAGTCCCGGGACTCCGATCCTCTCGTGAGGATACAGTCATTCAAGACCGAATCAGACCTGAGAGGAAGGAAAGACAGAATGAGAAGGACACACGCTGACATCATCAAACAAAGTGAAAGGTCAAAGGTCAGACTCATACCTGCTGCTCACGTGTCTGTCTGTCTGTATGAGGGAGATGTAAAACATGTCAGAAAAAAACCATAACATCCATAAAACTTAAAAAAAAAAGACACTAATCAGACTAAATTTATATACAAATAAAATTAATTAATATACATGAACACATTAAAATAAAATGTTTTAAACTTATTACTATTTATTAAACTCTAATATATGAATATGTAAATAATACTAATCAGTATATACATATAATGAAATGCATTCATATATTTTAAAACAGTAATATACATATTATATTTAAAATAAATACATTTACAATTATAATATAATACTGTAATATCATGAATATTATATTAATATATATTTTTCCCTCATGAAGTACTATTACCTGCAATCAATTAAAAACATGCATATATGTATATATGTGTGTGTGTGTGTGTGTGTGTGTATGTGTATATATATATATATATATATATATATATATATATATACACATATATATATATATATATATATATATATACACACACATATATATATATACACATATATATATATACACACACATATATATACACATACATATATATATATATATATATATATATATATATATATATATATATATATATATATATATATATATATATACACACATATATACATACATACACACACACATACACACACACAGTGGGGAGAACAAGTATTTGATACACTGCCGATTTTGCAGGTTTTCCTACTTACAAAGCATGTAGAGGTCTGTAATTTTTATCATAGGTACACTTCAACTGTGAGAGACGGAATCTAAAACAAAAATCCAGAAAATCATTTTAAAATAATTAATTTGCATTTTATTGCATGACATAAGTATTTGATCACCTACCAACCAGTAAGAATTCCGGCTCTCACAGACCTGTTAGTTTTTCTTTAAGAAGCCCTCCTGTTCTCCACTCATTACCTGTATTAACTGCACCTGTTTGAACTCGTTACCTGTATAAAAGACACCTGTCCACACACTCAATCAAACAGACTCCAACCTCTCCACAATGGGCAAGACCAGAGAGCTGTGTAAGGACATCAGGGATAAAATTGTAGACCTGCACAAGGCTGGGATGGGCTACAGGACAATAGGCAAGCAGCTTGGTGAGAAGGCAACAACTGTTGGCGCAATTATTAGAAAATGGAAGAAGTTCAAGATGACGGTCAATCTCCCTCGGTCTGGGGCACCATGCAAGATCTCACCTTGTGGGGCATCAATGATCATGAGGAAGGTGAGGGATCAGCCCAGAACTACACGGCAGGACCTGGTTAATGACCTGAAGAGAGCTGGGACCACAGTCTCAAAGAAAACCATTAGTAACACACTACGCCGTCATGGATTAAAATACTGCAGCACACGCAAGGTCCCCCTGCTCAAGCCAGCGCATGTCCAGGCCCGTCTGAAGTTTGCCAATGACCATCTGGATGATCCAGAGGAGGAATGGGAGAAGGTCATGTGGTCTGATGAGACAAAAATAGAGCTTTTTGGTCTAAACTCCACTCGCCGTGTTTGGAGGAAGAAGAAGGATGAGTACAACCCCAAGAACACCATCCCAACCGTGAAGCATGGAGGTGGAAACATCATTCTTTGGGGATGCTTTTCTGCAAAGGGGACAGGACGACTGCACCGTATTGAGGGGAGGATGGATGGGGCCATGTATCGCGAGATCTTGGCCAACAACCTCCTTCCCTCAGTAAGAGCATTGAAGATGGGTCGTGGCTGGGTCTTCCAGCATGACAACGACCCAAAACACACAGCCAGGGCAACTAAGGAGTGGCTCTGTAAGAAGCATCTCAAGGTCCTGGAGTGGCCTAGCCAGTCTCCAGACCTGAACCCAACAGAAAATCTTTGGAGGGAGCTGAAAGTCCATATTGCCCAGCGACAACCCCAAAACCTGAAGGATCTGGAGAAGGTCTGTATGGAGGAGTGGGCCAAAATCCCTGCTGCAGTGTGTGCAAACCTGGTCAAGAACTACAGGAAACGTATGATCTCTGTAATTGCAAACAAAGGTTTCTGTACCAAATATTAAGTTCTGCTTTTCTGATGTATCAAATACTTATGTCATGCAATAAAATGCAAATTAATTACTTAAAAATCATACAATGTGATTTTCTGGATTTTTGTTTTAGATTCCGTCTCTCACAGTTGAAGAGTACCTATGATAAAAATTACAGACTTCTACATGCTTTGTAAGTGGGCAAACCTGCAAAATCGGCAGTGTATCAAATACTTGTTCTCCCCACTGTATATATGTGTGTGTGTGTGTGTTTATATATATATATCCCTCATGAAGTATACATATATTAAATGTGCATTTATAATGCTGTAATATTACATGAATATTATATGAATGAATATATACACCGATCAGACATAACATTATGACCACCTTCCTAATATTGTGTTGGTCCCACTTTTGCTGCCAAAACAGCCCTGACCCTTCGATGCATGGACTCCACTAGACCCCTGAAGGTGTGCTGTGGTATCTGACACCAAGATGTTAGTAGCAGATCCTTTAAGTCCTGTAAGTTGTGAGGTGGGGCCTCCATGGATCGGACTTGTTTGTTCAGCACATCCCACAGATGCTCGATTAGATTGAGATCTGGGGAATTTGGAGGCCAAGTCAACACCTCAAACTCGTTGTTGTGCTCCTCAAATCATTCCTGAACCATTTCTGCTTTGTGGCAGGGCGCATTATCCTGCTGAAAGAGGCCACAGCCACCAGGGAATACCGTTTCCATGAAAGGGTGTACATGGTCTGCAACAATGCTTAGGTAGGTGGTATGTGTCAAAGTAACATCCACATGGATGGCAGGACCCAAGGTTTACCAGCAGAACATTGCCCAAAGCATCACACTGCCTCTGCCGGCTTGCCTTCTTCCCATAGTGCATCCTGGTGCCATGTGTTCCCCAGCTAAGCGATGTGTTCCCACACGCACCCGGCCATCCACGTGATGTAAAAGAAAACGTGATTCGTCAGATCAGGCCACCTTCTTCCATTGCTCCGGTCCAGTTCTGATGCTCACGTGCCCACTGTCGGCGCTTTTGGCAGTGGACAGGGGTCAGCATGGGCACCCTGACTGGTCTGCGGCTATGCAGCCCCATACACAACAAACTGCGATGCACTGTGTATTCTGACACCTTTCTTTTAGAACCAGCATTAACTTCTTGAGCAATTTGAGCTACAGTAGCTCATCTGTTTGATCGGACCACACGGGCCAGCCTTCACTCCCCACGTGCATCAATGAGCCTTGGCCGCCCATGGCCCTGTCGCCGGTTCACCACTGTTTCTTCCTTGGACCACTGCAGACCAGGAACACCCCACAAGAGCTGCAGTTTTGGAGATGCTCTGACCCAGTCGTCTATCCTTCACAATTTGGCCCTTGTCAAACTCGCTCAAATCCTTACGCTTGCCCATTTTTCCTGCTTCTAACACATCAACTTTGAGGACAAAATGTTCACTTGCTGTCTAATATATCCCACCTACTAACAGGTGCCGTGATGAAGAGATAATCAGTGTTATTCACTTCACCTGTTAGTGGTCATAATGTTATGCCTGATCGGTGTGTGTGTATATATATATAAAACATTTTCCCCATCACTGTCAATCAATTAAAAGTGCATGCTGATTGGTCAGACCTGTGGGTCCCGCCCACCACTGCTCTCCTCCTCTCCACTGGGGTCATATTCATCGCCCTGAAAATACAGAAGTAAACATTTAAATCCAGGATCTCTTTCTAAACTCCAGTTTGAATCACACGTCCCCATCTTCATCACCTCTCCAGTTTTTCCTCTCCTTCTCGCTCTGGCTCTCCTGCGCTCCCTCGCTCGCTCCTCACTGTCTGCGGCTGCACTGTCTGCATCTGACACAAACACAATGTAGAAGAAGTGTTACAGAGAGAGAGAGATACCTAAACAGATCAGTGTGGTGTTATGAAATCCAGTGATATGGGTTAAAGGTGAAAGGTCACCCTGTCTGTCAGGACGTGGAGCACCAGGGGGGTGTGTGAGTCCCAGCAAATCCGACTTCTGCAGGTTAGCGATACGAGAGCGCCAGCTCACCTCCTGCACACACACACACACACACACACACACACACACACACATACAAAATCTGCTTTGATTAAAACATACATTTAGGTCAGATCATCGAATTCAAACATTCTCAACGGCTAAACAATTTGTACAGCAAAAATAAATAAATAAATAAATAAATAAATAAATAAATATATATAATGTTTTTAAAAATAGTCTCTTCTGCTCATCAAGGCTGCATTTATTTGATCAAAAATACAGAAAAAAACAGTAATATTGTGAAATATTATTACAATTTAAAATAACTGTTTTCTGTTGTGATATATTTTAAAATGTAATTTATTCCTGTGATCAAAGCTGAATTTTTAGCATCATTACTCCAGTCTTCAGTGTCACATGATCCTTCAGAAATCATTCTACGATAATTTCTTATTATCAATGTTGAAAACAGTTTATTAACAGTTTATTAGCTTATTTATTTATAATAAATATTGTTCTTTTGAACTTTCTATTCATCAAAGAATTAAAAAAAAAAAAAAATCACTTTCCACAAAAATATTAAGCAACACAATTGAGTTTAACATTAATATTAATAAGAAATGTTTCTTCAAACCATATTAGAATGATTTCTGAAGGATCATGTGACACTGAAGACTGGAGTAATGATGCTGAAAACAGCTTTGATCACAGGAATAAATTACATTTTACAATATATTACAACAGAAAAGTTATTTTGAATTGTAATAATATTTCACAGTATTACTGTTTTTACTGTATTTTTGATCAAATAAATACAGCCTTAAGATTTACAGCCTTATATACACACACAAATTTTTAGAGTGAAGTGTCACATGTTTGATGAAATCACTAACCGTAATCAATAGTAATAGTGATTCTTTTACTTATCCACCATGGCTAATCATTGTTACCAAACAGGTTTCTCAAACATTCACCCCCTCTGCTCTTGTTCAAACATCAACTCCATTATTTTCCCATTTGAGAAAGTAAAATACCATTGAAAAATATGACCCATTTGACCTTTAACCTTTAATATTTCTGCCTGGTTTATCAGTGAGTTTCCCGAGTGCAGAACACACACAGATATTTGGATTAAACTCAACCTTTCTCACCCCTTCCTCTGCCTTCTTTTGCTTTGCGTCTTTCTCCTCCTCTTCTTTCTTCTCTTTTCCCTTGTTTTCCGTCTTCATTGTCTTCTCGGCTTCCTGCAGGTCTGTGAGAGTAACTCCCTGAAGAGCAAACACAACGGTCACATGGAGATGTCTGGACTCCAGCTGCGTGTAAGTGCAACTGCTCTACACAAATGTTTTCCCTGTGTCAAAGTCAGAGTTCAGGGTTAAAGGTCATATAGCCTTAGACGGACCGCCCACTGACTGTTTAATACATATTCCACATGAAATTAACCCTATTTTCCCAGGCTACTACTATGAGGACTTCTGAGGAAGCACCAATAGGTAGATCTATCATTATGATTTCAGATTTATCTGTTGCTAAATATTACATAAAAACAAACCGAACTGTGGTTGGTTGCTTTACATGTCAAATAGATCAATCCAAGGCAACATTTCGAATTTTCGTTTATGTTTTTTTTTTAATAGACTGACCTGCGTGGAGCGTCTGGACTGACGGGCATGTCTGGATCGGGCTTTTCTTTGAGCTTCCGCTTCCTCGTCACGCACCGGAGTCAGATAGGACCTACACACACATACAAACTCAAGCATCAGCCAATGAAAACAATGAAAATGTAGCTAAAACTAGCTTGAAGCTGGTCCAAACTGGTCTAATGTTGCCATCATGTGCTATCGGAAATGTCCTACTTCCCATTTCTGAAGTTGTGATTACCAGCTCGTCACATTTAAGTGCTTTGTTGTCGGAAAGAACAGGAATCATGGAGGACACCAGGTTTATTCTTGCCTATTTATTGGGAAAATCTTATTGAAGCCAAAATGATATTTAGCGTCCCATTCATTGACAACCATATAAACATTCACCGCTTGCTGACGGTGTGTATAAACATACAATACGCTTAGGGTTGGGTATCGCTTGAATTTTAACAATTCCGATTCTTATCGATCCCTAATTTCGATTCCAATAAGGTAAAAAAAACCTTAGATATCATTCACATTTATTCTAAGTCTTCTTGCAAAACATTTCATTGTAGCTGAATACCATGAATACGAGAATTTTACTATAGCAAAAACAACTAGCCTAACTAATATAAATTTCAGGCATTATTAAAAACAAGTAAACACTTGACAACACATTAGTGCAAACACACATTAGCAATTGCTCAAATAAATACAACTGAACCAAGATACAATTGAAATAAACAGTGTTTTAAGATTTTCAGGTATTCAGGTACAGAAACTGTAATCAAATGTAAAATAACACTGCACTTTATGAATAAATATAGTTACAAAGGTTATTCAGTCAAGAACAGCTTTGTCTTTTGTTGTTTGATTAACGTTATTATAGAGACAGCAGCAGGAATATTAGGCTGCTGTCACTTTAAGAGCTGCACGGATCCAATATACTGATACACATGCCTTTTCTTTCTCAACTGTTACGTTTAGACATAACCGACTGTGTTCATGAGGATATTTGGACATATTTTTGTGTTTATTCGTCCGTTCAAGTGCAAAAAGACACGTAAGAGAACTTAGTATCACGCACTATACAGCTTTGCCTTGCACATCGTTTTGGATGTGTGCGAAAACAACGTGTGAGTCTTCTTGCGCTTGAATGGTTTAAAGTCATATTAAAATGCAGACAAAGGAATCGATAAGAGGAATTTACATTTTTATTTTATAATAAGTACCCAATTCCAGAATTGGAATAGATTTTCGATTCCCAACCCTACGCTTCAAATGATTGTTCATATAAATATGCACTTCATTAACGACAAGACAAGGTGATGTAGCTGTTGTGGAAAAAACTAGTAAAGAACACCAGTCACAACAGCAATCGTTTTCCCCTCCGCCATGTTTAAAATTTATGGCCCGCCCAACTCGGGAACTTGGGTATCAAAATTATCCCTGAGCTTCCCAGTGGTAAATACGACTTGAGAGAGGGCGTACATGTCCAATTTGTCCAACTAGGAACCTCGTATTTACAATAATTTCAATAGCATGTGAAGGCAGCATAAATGGTTGATCAGTTGGACTACCAGCCATTGGACTTGGCTTCAATCTGGTTTAACACCTTGGGGGCTTTTGCAACGGGTAGTTATATGAACTAGGGCGGAAACAAAATTTTCCCATATGGCCATTTTCCTGTTTGCATTCGGACAGCCAGTAGGAACTCTGGGGCTGACATTTAAGCGCAGCATTCAACAACGTCTACAACTGGAGGATGGAGGACGCCGTGATCTGAGCTGTGCCGTTGGTTTCGTGATAACGGAGATGGAATGTATAAGTTATGCGATTAAAAGAGCCAAAAAGGAGGGCTAAGAGTGAAATTTCCTATGATAACATGCAGTGCTACATATAATCGAGGCTGAGAAAAGAACACAAAAACGACAGGTAAATGTTATCTATTGCTGTTTTCCATGTTCGTGGAGTTAGTTTGTGGAGTAAGTATATGTAAACTGTGTTTACACAGCTTTTTAAAAATGGCTAGTGTGCTGGTGTTTCGTATGGCATGCGTTCGGCCAATCAGCGTACACTTACGCCACTGGTAGTTTATATTGTGCTGGGTTTGACCCTACTCTGAAGTAGGGGCTAATTTAGTCCCCCCTTAACCTGCGGTACGAACACAAAAGTCTTTGGGATGTGGTTGCTAGGGTACCCTGGGTGGTTGCTAGGGTGTTGCTATGCAGTTAAGGTACTTGGGTGGTAGCTAGTGTGTTGCTATGTGGTTGCTAAGGTAATTGAGGTGGTTGTTAAGGATGGAAATAACATCGCAACATTTGAGAGGTGCATCAGTTTTTGGTCCAGATCTTGTATTGTCAATGCAAGAGTCCAGTACTCTGTAAAGTCTCCTCCAGCACATCCCAAAGACTTTCAGTGAATTTAAGCTCTGGACTCAGAGGTGAAAATGATTCTTCATTCTTTCTCAATTTGAGCCTGATGAATCTTGACATTGTCATCCTGGAATATGGCCATGATGTGTCTTCCTACATGGTTGTTTAAGAAACGAAACGCTACACACTCCATCAATGAGGGTTAGAAGAACTGTTGCCAAACTTATAACATGATAGAAACATAATAATCACTGCAATAATGATCCAATCACAGACTTATTAGAGATTTAAATCCAAACTACAACTTTTTTTTTTTTTTGGCCTGGCAGTGTATCGTTCAGTGTTTTATTAAATGGGTCAAGGCTAGTAAGACGTGTTTTTTCCAGCAGGATAAAAGGTTTATTAGCACTCCGTCATGTATAAATCATCACACACTCACTTTCGTCTCTGTTTGGTCTCTGGCTCGCCTGATGGGGTTGTTGTGGGTACAGAATTGGAGATGGGCTCCTTCTTTTCAGCCTCTTCCTGAGCCGACCTATGAGAGAGAGACACCAGATTATACGAATGCAAAAGACATGATCACGCACAATCAGAGAGACACGAACCTCTGAGCCAATAGATTATTGAGGCGACTGAGTCCAGAGGTTCCTGTGGTTACAGAGGTCACTGAAGGGTCGTCAAGTTTCCTTCCATAAGATGAGCTGCGAGGTAACGAGGGGTTTTGCCCCGACACTTCTCCGGCTGATTGGCTGTTCAGTCGGCGTGTGTACGAAGAGCTCCGGCTCAACAAGCTACACACACAGGAGGATGATGGATGAGCTTGGAAAACTGTCAAAACAGGACATGTTCCTTGTGTTTGCTGTGAGGCTCACCTGCTGGAGTTGTCGGGGTTGGTGCTGGTGTCGGTGATGCTGAATAGGCGTCTGGACGGGGTGGGCTGCACACGGGCCAACCTGGGCTCCTGAACATAGGAAATTACATCACTTTGATGTGACGCCATATCAGCAGCAATGGCTATATTCATGGCAATCAACAGCATTTCAATTTTAAAAAATAATTGTGATTACAATATCACTTCAATACATTGTTTACAATAAAAAAACAATCAATATCCAAAAACATACATTTATACCAATAACAACAACAGTAATAATATCAATTACATAGAATCTTTCAATTTATATGACATTAAATATTTACAAAATGCATTCAAATATTGTGCGTATTAATTTATACATTAATGTGTATAAGGGCTGGGTGGTTATGATGGTTCTGTTTTTGAAAATGTGCTATGCTATATTTACTGTTTTATTGACTTTTGTGCTGATGTCAAAGACCAAGGCTGCATTTATTTGATCAAAAATACAGTAAAAACCTTAATATTGTGAAATATTATTACAATTTAAAATAACTGTTTTCTATTTTAATAATGTAAAATGTAATTTATTCCTGTGATCAAAGCTGAATTTTCAGCATCATTACTCCAGTCTTCAGTGTCACATGATCCTTCAGAAATCATTCTGATATGATTGTTTGATGCTCAAGAAACATTTCTGATTATTATCAATGTTGAAAACAGTTTCTGTAGTTGCTGCTTAATATGTAATATATAAAACATCTTCTGTATTGAATTTCCAGCAAAAATAATTAGATTTTGATATAATTACAGTGACATTACTGTGATGTTGTGCATACAGTATATGTGTGAGTGTTACCTTATTATCAGTTTCAGAGCTCAGTCTGGGACTCGACGCAGAGCGTGTCATTCCCAGTTTAGGCTCGGGGTCCTTGAGGGCCTCACTGACTGGATCAGAGGCCCCGGCAGAGCCCAGCGTCACAGAACTTCCTGCTTTACGCAGAGACGTTCTCCAGGAACCTGGAGCCTCGGTCACCGGGGCTCGAACAGGTTCAGCCTAAAAGCACAGGACTCTTTATTATATTAAATTAATTATATTATATATTATATTAATGGTTATTATTAAGTATAATGTATTATTAAGTATTATACATTATACATACATTTTATAATAACACTTTTATTATATAATAATAAAATATAAAAAAAACTTAAAATGTATTTTATTTCAGCCAGATGCCAAAGTAACATTTCTCTTTTTCATTTAGTTTAACTTGATGTACTAAAATTACTAAAAATAAAACTGAAATAAAAATTAATAAAAACTATATACACATTTAAAAAAAACACTAAAAATGACAAAAACAAAAATAAAAATAAAAAGCAATTCAAAACATTTCTAAAAACTATACAGTATTTCAATACAACTAAAATAACACTGATTATATTATATTATCACAATATATTTTTTCACTTCAAAATTAAAAGAAAAATTAAAATTGTCTAATACAGCCACAATAATAATAATAATAATAATAATAATAATAATAATAACAATATATTTTTTTTATTAAACAACAATCATTGGGTTTTATTACTGATCATTTTATTATATTATCATCAGTTATTCAAATGATAATTTTTGGTAACTGAATTGCCTATTGGTGGCCATATCTGTTTATTTGTCAGTATATATTAGCACTGATATTTTAGTAAATATTAGCACTTGTACTACAGAAAATATGGCCTGCATTAAGAAAATCAACATCAACGAGTTGATATGGAAACCCAAAAATTGGTCAAAAATGTTTTGGGACATTCAAACTCTAAATAATATACAATATAAATGAAATACATCAAATTTAGTGCAAATCGGCTGAGCGAAAAAGACTTTTCAGAAAGCTCTGTTTAGAAAACTGCTTTGACCCAGTTCTGATGCATTAAGGCCTGTTCATACCAAGAACGATAACTATAAAGATAACTATATTAACATTCACACCAGCAGGATGGATTCTGATTGGCTATCAATGTTTGTATCGTTCATCAGCTGGATCAAATCGTTCTGAAAGTGATTCCAACTATATCCTTTCTCTGTGCCATTATTGTTATAGCTGTGGTGTGAACTCTGCTATTCTTTTATATTTAGAGCGATTTTTAAAACTATATCCTTATCGTTATAGTTATCGTCCTTTGTGTGAACGGGCCTTTAGCAGATCTCTCGTCACCTTTTTAACCTGGTTAAGGGCAGTGCTGGTCACAGAGCTCGCTACGGACGCTGCATTGCGTTTGTTGTTCAAGTTGTTGATCATTTCTCGAGTTTTTGCTTTTTCTGAAAAACACACACACAAACATCATCAGTTAGCATAATGTCATTTTTGATTTAGAGAATAGTAATGGGCAGGGTCTGGTCACCTGACTCTGCGTCGCTCTCTGATTCGCTCTCGTCCTCTGAGCTGGAGCTGCTGGAGGGTTTGGATTGGCCTGCTGTGCGTGTCGACTCGTCTTCATCCTCTTCTGTGGGCAGAGTCTGAAGAGTGGGCGGCGCGTGCTTCTCTCTCTCATGCAGGGTGATCTTCTCTCTACTGCTCATACGAGAGATGGACGTCCTGTACGTCACATGCAAATAAAAATTAAGAAAAACAATATGGACATATTTTTAAAAAACTAACAAAAATAACAAAGAAACCCCACAACAAAATTACTTAAACTTTAAATTAAAATGGAAAATATAAAAATAAATACAAAATATTATTAGAAACTATAATAGTATCTCAATATTACTAAAATGACACTGATTATTATAATATATTTTTTAACTTCAAAATTCAAATAAAATCAAAATATTAAAAAATAGTCACAGCAAATCAGCCAATCAGTGAGAGCTAAAACTTAAAAAAAAAAAATTAAAAAAAATAAATAAATAAAAATAAAAAATAATAATAATAATAATAAAAAAAACTAAGGACATGAAAAAAAAAAAATTTTACTAAAACTTTAAATTAAAAATGTATAATTTTTAAAATAAAAACTAATTCAAAATATTATTAGAAACTATAATAGTATCTCAACTGTACTGAAATAATACTGATTATTATGTTTTATGTTAAGTTTTTTTTTTTCACTTAATTTCACAATTTTCAATATAGCCACAGTAAATCAGCTAATCAGCGAGAGCTGAGAATATATGTCATGTCATGTCATGTATAATATACTGAGGCTGAGTGAAGTACTGAACATTCACCATATATTTGTGATGATGGATAAATCAGCTGTTGACTCAAATCTCTGATTCAATGATTCGCTCACTTCATCACTCAAAAATAACTTTAACAGAAGTGATGGTGAATGATTCTGGGTTTGAAGTGATGTGTTCCCATGCAGACACGTGATTGGACACCGTATGTGATGTTTACCTGCGAGGGCGAGCTGGTGCCATGGAAACAGGTGGGCTGGTCTCAATGACGGGTGCCTGGATCTTTTGTTTCGCTTCTGCTTCTGAACGCATCTTTAGGAGTTAAAAACATCAACAACAGCTCTTACTAATTCAGTCACAATACAATTCATATTCTATAACTCACACACTATCCCTAATACTTTTATTTTAGCATGAATAAGGGTAAATCTCACAGGAACCGTCATATATGACCACAAAATCAAAAGAAAATAATAATGGTAACACTTTACAATAAGGCCCCAATTGTTAACATTAACATGAACTAACTGTGAAATATATCTAATGCATTTATTTAGATTAATGTTCATTTCGACATTTACTAATATACTGTTAAAATCAGAAGTTGTATCTGTTAATATTATTTAATGAACCTGAGCTGAAATGAACTAACAATGAACACCTTATTATAATAATATTATTCCAAAATAATAATTAATAATAATAAAAATATATTTAGCATGAAGAAAATTTACCATATTGACCCTTTTACATTATGTATTTAAAAAATATTTGTATTAATAATAATCACCATCTTATTATATCATTATATTACGTTTATATTTTTATTTTTTTTATCATTTATTTTACATTTTTATTTATTTTAATATTTATATTTTGATCTCAGTTGTGACCTTGTGAGATTCACTAGCACATTTTGTTTTTTGTTTAATTTTTATAATTACATCTTTAAAACTATTCACCTGTTGAACTAGCAACTAGAAATAGAAAAGTAAAAGTAAGACACACTTTAGCATTAATAGTGTTGCATTAATAATGCTGATAATCTGATATCACAAACTGATGACCATATCGTCCCTTCATACTGAGAATGGAGGTGTGTTTGAGGACGTTGTATCTGTACAGCACACACACACACATACTGTTGTTTTTGGATGTTCTTGCGACAAAGATATCTGCTCATTTGCCTGGAGTGAAAGCGGCCTTTGAACATAAACCAGAGAGCTGATAAGATAGTGCACATATAAACACATGCATACTTACAGCGTTTTGCTTCTTCTGCAGTTCCTCCAAGTTATCAACGATGTTCTCATCGGCTACGTCGAGTGCAGTTTGGCCCTGATACATAAACACACAATGCTTTGAAATTTCATGGCTCTCTGGAATCATGATCTTTTATATCGATGTATTTACTTAGCAGCATAATGCACAGACTATAAACGCAAAATAAACCCGTTTAGGATGATGAAAGAGCCTGTACCACATTATTGACGGCACTCATGTCACACATGTGTTCAGCCAGAAGACTGCAGGCCTCTTCCTGTCCCCAGTGGGCCGCCGCGTGGAAAGCCGTCCAACCATCACTGTCCCGACTGTCCACGTCTATCGCACACTTCAACAGCACCCTGACACACAGAGAAATATAAAGATCTGAAGGCTTTGAAAGGAAGATAATGATGCTTTCTCAAACAATTCTGAATTAATATGCAAAAATGTATCAACAATAAATGATTTAGGCCGTTTCACTAACTTCAATGACACAAAATTTCACAATTTGCTCACAAACGGATTCACAGGATTCACACGAGACACTCCAATGAGATATACTGTACAGTGCATACACACACACACCCACACACATATATATTTTATAGACATATATTTATTTTATATAAAACTCGAATGTAAAATAATGTAAATTAAACAGATTAATCCTTGTTAAAGTTACAAAAGTTACTCAGTCAAGAGCAGTGAATAATTTTTTCTTTGTCCTTTGTTGTTTGATTAACATTAAAAACACAGACAGCAGCAGGAATATTAGGCTGCTGTCACTTTAAGACCTGCACGGATCCAATAAACTGTTACACATACGCTGTCTTTCTTAACTGTTTACGATCAATAATCCATTACCGACTATGATACTCACTGAGATGCGGCTTTCTGGGTGCATGCTTTTGATGTTTATACTAACGAATTGAGAGTTACGAATTTAGTTTCCTTTCGCGTCTTCTTGAGCTTGAATATTTAAATTGTCAAGGCGTAAACTTTCATGACGATGTAGCACTGGCCCGTCAACTGACCTGAGCGTCATTTGCGTTTATTCACGTTCATGTTCTCACAATTTTGCATTGTTAGAATTCATAAAAATGTTACCGGCCAAGTGGCGATTGACACCGTTTCATATACTTGCCAACACTGATTAACACTTGGCGAGTGTTAATTTTAGGCCCTGTATAAATATATTATTACTGTATGTATAATATGCATCTTACACACACTAATGTTCAAAAGTTTGGGATCAGAAAGAAATGAAAGACATTATTTTTAAAGAAATGAATACTCATTAAATTGATCAAGTGACATTAAAGATAGAAATAATTCAAATAAATGCTGTTCTTTTGAACTTTGCTCATCAAAGAATCCTGAAAAAAAACATATCACAGCCTCCATAAACATACGAAGCAGCACAAATGTTTTAACATTGATAATGAGCAAATCATTATATCAGAATGATTTCTGAAGGATCATGTGACACTGAAGACTGGAGTAATGATGCTGAAAATTCAGCTTTGAATCACAGAAATAAATTACATGTTAACATATATTTAAATAGAAAACAGTTATTTTAAATTGTAATAATATTTAGCAATATTACTGTTTTTACTGTATTTTTTTAATCAAATATATGCAGCCTTGGCTAGCAGAAGAGACTTCTTTCAAAAACCATAAAAAAAAAATCTTACAGATGACAAACTTTTGAACGGCAGTGTATAGACAGACACACAAGTATCAAAGATTTGGCAAACTTTGGCAAAAAAAAAGGTAAATCACTAGATATTTAATGTTTTATTTTCAATAATATTCAAAAAATTAGATCCCCCCCCAATGGGATCCTAACCCCTATTTGAATCGGTGCCACCTGACTAGAAAACAGAGAAAAAAGGCTGTTGTCTTTCCTTTTGCTAAATAGGTAGGAAAACTCAAATACCCATAATGCACTGGGCATGTTGTCGTTCAAGGCCACTCCCACCAGTCTGCTATTGATACGCTTACCAGAGTCAAATACTGCCTTGCTTTAGTAGGAAATACTTCTTGTATTGTTCCCAGGTGCGAGAATTCAAAGAGTAAACGTTCAGCGGGAGTGAGTTTCTTTTGTTTTCCACTGAAAGAAACTGGCGTTTTACTGATGGAACGGCATCGCGTCCAGGTAAGAAAGCTGTTGCCATAGTATTCGATTTTTACCATAATGCTGTTTAAAGAGTAGACAAAGTACGATACAATTTTCAGTGATGAACCTACACTTACAAAAACTGTTCTGTTAATAACCCTCTGCCGATCTGACTGTATGTGGGCGGGGACACAAAAATGAGGAAGTCTAATCTGTAGTTTTCACGAAAGCCCTGGCGCTTCATCCGGCGAACTTTTGCAGACAAATAAACATGAATTTCTTGGTCCAGGTAACAGAGATTGAGTAAACATTGTTCATTCACATATACTACTGACATTGTAACAATACAAAGCGGGTTGAAAATCGGCACAGTTACACTTATGATGTGTCTTAGTGAAATGAGCACTCACTTTAACACCTCAATGTATCCTTTAGCAGCAGCGACATGCAGTGCTGTGGCCTGAGTGTTCAGATGAGGGACCAGAGAGCCACTTCCTGCCAACACGGACATGGCATCCTGGAGCATCACTCGCTCTTCCTCTCTCCTGGCCTGATCCACATCAATACCTGAAAATTCATTCAAACAATGATACGAATCTTTCTCAGACAGCACAGGCCATTTTTAAAGATTCAGTATGACATATAATTACATATTACAGGAGGGCGGGGCAAACTGTCACTCACATGAGATTGACCAATAGCAAACCACAACCATCCAATCAATTCCCCATGAACAAAATCAAGCCCCGTCCTACATTTGTTCTTTGAGAAGCCGTTTCACTCAGATATACGTCATAATAGGGAAGAAAAGACTACTGAAACTTCTGTTTCATGCCGACTTTAAGGACCCAAGTACATAAAGACACTCACATTTACACACAGGAGGAAGTTTATAAAATCTCTGCACAGCTCCAGCATTTATAATGAAGTTTTTGATGTGGGAAATTCACATGCTGTTACTGTTAAAACCAAACATCCTATAAACACACACACACATTTATAATGAGCTTCTGTGAGCGCTTGTGCGTCGACTAAGGTTTTAATGGGATCACGCACAGCAGGTCAAGATCAGACAGACGGAGCGTTTTAGACGTATAATGTGAACCTTTATTTGTTCAAATAGGAATCTCACAAAGAAATATTGCATTTCTTTATCAAAAATCAAAAGAAAAAAGAAGAACTTATATTTATCTAAATATATTTTTAGGATTAATGCTTACACAGCAAAAGTGATAATGTGTGAACGTAAACAACTGAGAAAGAAAACGGGTGTGTATCATTACATTAGATCCGTGCATTAGCTCTTAAAGCGACAGCAGCCTAATTTTCCTGCTCCTGTCTGTGTCATTAATGTTAATCAAACAACAAAATACAAAGAAAAACACTTTTGTACCTTTAACAAATTAATAATATTGAATTTATACAGTGAAGACTATGCAGCATTATTTTACATTTGATTATTCAATTTCTGTACCTGAATACTGTTAGAAAGCACTGTTTATTTCATTTGTATCTTTGTTCTATTGTATTGTATTATTTTCTATGCAGATTCACTTCCCAACAAACTTATTAATTCTTGCCAAATAGAGCTAATCATCTGGTGAAATATCGCAATATATAGCGCAGAAAAACAAAATATCGCAATGTCAGTTTTTTCTAATATCGTGCAGCCCTACTTTTAAGTTTACGTTTAATATTAATATTTTATAATATTTATTAATACATACACCGATCAGGCATAACATTGGGTCTCATTCACTAAGCATGCGTACGCACAAACGATTTTAAGATCAAATCACGATTCACCAAAAATTTCGTAAGAAATATTTTTCTAAATGTACGAAAAAATATAGGAACAACTGAAACCACACGCAAGCAAAAAGCACGGCCTTATAATCGTGTTAAGTTATACTTCATCCTAACATGACTATAATTACATTGAAGTACAAACCCGATTCCAAAAAAGTTGGGACACTGTACAAATTGTGAATAAAAAAGGAATGCAATAATTTACAAATCTCATAAACTTATATTTTATTCACAATAGAATATAGATAACATATCAAATGTTGAAAGTGAGACATTTTGAAATGTCATGCCAAATATTGGCTCATTTTGGATTTTATGAGAGCTACACATTCCAAAAAAGTTGGGACAGGTAGCAATAAGAGGCCGGAAAAGTTAAATGTACATATAAGGAGCAGCTGGAGGACCAATTTGCAACTTATTAGGTCAATTGGCAACATGATTGGGTATAAAAAGAGCCTCTCAGAGTGGCAGTGTCTCTCAGAAGTCAAGATGGGCAGAGGATCACCAATTCCCCCAATGCTGCGGCGAAAAATAGTGGAGCAATATCAGAAAGGAGTTTCTCAGAGAAAAATTGCAAAGAGTTTGAAGTTATCATCATCTACAGTCCATAATATCATCCAAAGATTCAGAGAATCTGGAACAATCTCTGTGCGTAAGGGTCAAGGCCGGAAAACCATACTGGATGCCCGTGATCTTCGGGCCCTTAGACGGCACTGCATCACATACAGGAATGCTACTGTAATGGAAATCACAACATGGGCTCAGGAATACTTCCAGAAAACATTGTCGGTGAACACAATCCACCGTGCCATTCGCCGTTGCCGGCTAAAACTCTATAGGTCAAAAAAGAAGCCATATCTAAACATGATCCAGAAGCGCAGGCGTTTTCTCTGGGCCAAGGCTCATTTAAAATGGACTGTGGCAAAGTGGAAAACTGTTCTGTGGTCAGACGAATCAAAATTTGAAGTTCTTTTTGGAAAACTGGGATGCCATGTCATCCGGACTAAAGAGGACAAGGACAACCCAAGTTGTTATCAGCGCTCAGTTCAGAAGCCTGCATCTCTGATGGTATGGGGTTGCATGAGTGTGTGTGGCATGGGCAGCTTACACATCTGGAAAGGCACCATCAATGCTGAAAGGTATATCCAAGTTCTAGAACAACATAGGCTCCCATCCAGACGTCGTCTCTTTCAGGGAAGACCTTGCATTTTCCAACATGACAATGCCAGACCACATACTGCATCAATTACAACATCATGGCTGCGTAGAAGAAGGATCCGGGTACTGAAATGGCCAGCCTGCAGTCCAGATCTTTCACCCATAGAAAACATTTGGCGCATCATAAAGAGGAAGATGCGACAAAGAAGACCTAAGACAGTTGAGCAACTAGAAGCCTGTATTAGACAAGAATGGGACAACATTCCTATTCCTAAACTTGAGCAACTTGTCTCCTCAGTCCCCAGACTTTGCAGACTGTTATAAAAAGAAGAGGGGATGCCACACAGTGGTAAACATGGCCTTGTCCCAACTTTTTTGAGATGTGTTGATGCCATGAAATTTAAAATCAACTTATTTTTCCCTTAAAATGATACATTTTCTCAGTTTAAACATTTGATATGTCATCTATGTTGTATTCTGAATAAAATATTGAAATTTGAAACTTCCACATCATTGCATTCTGTTTTTATTCACAATTTGTACAGTGTCCCAACTTTTTTGGAATCGGGTTTGTACATTGCATTAATTGTATTATATAATCCATATATAAAATTATATAATAAAATGATTAAATAATACAATTTAATTTCATCTTAAATACATTGGATCATATACAGTAAAAGAGTAGGAAAAGCTGTGTTACAGCTTCAGCTGCGAGGTTATAACACAGATATGCGCGTATGTACAGATGGCTAATGAGAGCTCTGTAATCTGGGTCTGTATAAAAGGTGTTTATTGTGAGAACTGGTGAGAATGGCACAATTGGCATTGCTCGAGGATCAGCTGAAAGTGCATCTGCAAACCGGCAAGTTTGACGAGAGTGACGAACGGCTGTAAGGAAAGCGTGTGCGGAAAGCCCTTATTTGGAGATGGTTTGGGCGTGTTTTATGCAAATGACTAACCTTGTGTACGCAGCCGCTCATTTAGAATACTCCAGATTCACTAACATCAGAACAAGGTTAAGAACTAATAAATGTGCATACCAACATTTTGTGAATCAGGCGGAGATTTTTCGTGAGAAGTTCTCCTGTGCATACAAATACGAAAGAATCCACGCAATTATTAGTGAATGAGAACCATTATGACCACTGATAGGTGAAGTGAATAACACTGATTATCTCTTCATCACGCCACCTGTTAGTGGGTTGGATATATTAGGCAGCAAGTGAACATTTTGTCCTCAAAGTTGATGTGTTAGAAGCAGGAAAAATGGGCAAGCGTAAGGATTTGAGTGAGTTTGACAAGGGCCAAATTGTGATGGCTAGACGACTGGGTCAGAGCATCTCCAAAACTGCAGCTCTTGTGGGGTGTTCCCGGTCTGCAGTGGTCAGTATCTATCAAAAGTGGTCCAAGGAAGGAACAGTGGTGAACCGGCGACAGGGTCATGGGCGGCCAAGGCTCATTGATGCCCGTGGGGAGCGAAGGCTGGCCCGTGTGGTCCGATCAAACAGACGAGCTACTGTAGCTCAAATTGCTCAAGAAGTTAATGCTGGTTCTGATAGAAAGGTGTCAGAATACACAGTGCCCCATGATGACCCCTGTCCACCACCGAAAGCACCAACAGTGGGCACGTGAGCATCAGATTTAGTTAACAATAACAACACTGGTGAAAGAGTTTCTTTGTTGTTCTACAATCTCACATTCCCTCTTTTACTCCATCTCTCTCTTTTCTAGGCTTTATATCTCTCACCCTGTTTTTTAATCTCTGCTTTCAGCAGTCTCGCCATGGCGTCCTCCGTAGCGACGTCGAGAGGAAGTTCCCCCTCGCTGTTCACTGCTCCCACACGTGCGCCATGCTCAATCAAGTACCTGCAACAGGTAAACAGAAAAAAAGAAAAAAAAAAACAGGTAAACTTTAAACTGTCAAACAACTTATAGTTGACTCCACTAGAATTTGATGCGTTAGGTGCCTTTTTAATTAGATTTAGCTATTTTTAATCAATACTTTGGATAAAATATGAATGTGGAGTACAAGGCAGCATCATGTGGTCTTGGTAAGCAGTTGAGCAGTGTTACTGACTTTGTGATCTGGATGAAACCGCAGGAGGCCGCAGCGTGGAGGGGCGTCCAGCCTTCGTTGTCTCCTCTGTTCACGTCACTGCCGCTCTCCACCAGAAACTGAACCATGTCTGCGTTTTCATCAATACAGGCCTGAGGAGAGAAAGAGAAAATCCATTTCATCTCTATAAACAGGGCTTGACATTAACACCTGCCAAATGCGTGTATGTCAAAAATATTTCAATACATATCATTACTGAAATATCTGAAACGCTTCCAATACTCATTTTCCTCAGAATAGACACACGACACCAGCTGCTCTCTTTCTCTCTCTCTCATCTCTCCGACAGCGAGTGACACACAAACCCGCCTCTCCTCACTCACTCGCTTCATTTGCTCCGGATGAACATTGTTGCTGTTACAGAGCTTGAATTTCGCCGTGGGATTGCGCGTATTGTGCATAATTTTACTCATTCCCGCAGATTTTGTGCTCACACCCAAAGTGCAGCACATAATGCCGGTCTGGGCGAGTATTCACGTAAACACAGTCGGTTCTGTTTTAAGTGAACGTAAACAGTTGAGAAAGAGAACGCATGTGTAACAGTGTAATGGATCTGTGCGTCAGGTCTTAAAGTGACAGCAGCCTAATAAACCTGCTGCCAAATTATGAGATAATATTAAAAATATCTATATGGCAGTTTTTCCCCATGTATCGATGTCAAAATTGTGGCCAGTGAAAATGCTGAGTGGCGAGTAACTTTAGAAAATCACTAGTCACAGTGACTGATGAGCAAAAAAGTTAATGTCAAGCCTTGTATATAAATCTGTAAAATAATATAGATTCTTTATATTATAATATAGATTATAATATAGACACTATTAGAGACAATAATATATAATAACTATAGTTAAAATGCTATACGTAACTATGTAAAAATGCAGAAATTATGCCCTACGCATAATTTCAGTCAAAAAAATGAAAAAGGTTTCACTTTAGTCAACTAAGAATGAATACTTGCATTTATTAATCTTAGTTAATGTTAATCTCAACATTTACTAATACGTTTTTAAAATCAAAAGTTGTATCTGTTAACATGAGTTCATGCACTGAGAACTAACATGAATATTTTTATTTATTAATTAAAATTAACAAAGTTTAATAAATGCTGTAAAAATGGATTTCTCATAGTTAGTTCAAATTAACTAATGCATAAACTAATGTTAACTAACGAGACCTTATTGTAAAGTGTTACCACTTTAACGAAAATTAAAATGAAAAAGGAAATTCAAAATATTAATAAAAACTATAATAGTATAGTTCAGGCCAGGGTTATTATCGTTAACTAAAACTAATACCCAATAAAAAAAACAAAAACATTATCATTACTTGAAATAAAATAAACATTAATAAAATAAAATAAAATATTTAAAAAATATTAAATTTATTCTATTTCTGCTAGTTGCCAAGAAACATTTCTCATTTTAGTTTAGTTGAAGTATTAAAATAACAAACTAATATTAGCCAATACTGATATATTGTGCATCGCTACTAATAAATGATTCAAGTCTGTCCACGTACTCCTCAAACATAAGACACTGCGGTTAACCTTCAACCTTAGATTACACACACTCATAAAACGCAAAGCAATGAACACAATGTGATGTCATCACCCTTATCAGCTGAGCGCACTGAATAACTGTGTAACTCTATTGACACTCATCATGACCATCCTAGTGACATCAACTTTACAACACTGCTGGAGCCAGGGTCATATTGCATGATGGGAAATCTGTGTTTCCACGTCCCCAGAATTTCAGTGAGACAGCTGCCATTAGCTGCAGGCAAAACAATAATTAGTCAGCGAAGCGTTTACATGATGGAAGTGTTACTGTACACATACATGTGCAGGCTGTAATCAATGTTGTGGAGGAACGTACTAAAAACAGAAGCACTAACTCAACCACAGTTTTTAATAGTAGCTCATATGTTTTCAAAATACTGAAGCTGTTCCAGCAGCAAGCTATTTTATCGGTAGCGGTGTAGCATGAATGAACTCTACATCACTTCTAATGTCAAACTGTATTAAGCAAGCTGAGATAATTATGCACACTTAAAGGGCACATAACACAGTTTCTGCCAGTCTCATGTTAATCTTGAGTACCTATAGAGTAGTATTGCATCCTTCATATCTCCGAAGAGTCTTTAGTTTCATCATATTTATAAAAGACAGATACGCTGTACCGATTCTTTCCGAAAACAGCCGAGCTCGTGCAGGCATGCAGTGGGCGGAGCTAAACAGTCACGAGCACACACACACACACACACACAATACATCATGGCATTATCCCTGGATAACTTTCGATTACGTTCGTGTTGTTCACATTATATGCACTTACGCACCGATTGCCAACAAAAATGCAGTTTCACTCTCCGCCTGCGGTTTCCACTCATGACCGGGAACAAACACACACACTTGCAGAACTCTGTTGCTGCTCAGGAAAAACAAACTGCATCCACTGTTTCCTTAACGCTGGGTTATTTGGGAAACTGAACAAGGTGATCTTTCCCTCACAACCAGAAACACACTTCTTTAGTGACATTGTTGATTTCGTGGTCTAAAAACAAAATGACAGCGCTGCCGACGGCTTCTGTAACCCGAACGAAGCTCATTGATGGACGCGCTCTTGCTCTCGCCCTGGTTGATGTGCGCACGTGCTCATCCGGGAGAAGAGCCCATACAAGGAATTCCGCCCTTTATGACGTCATACAGGTCCATACTTGAAAAAAACGTTCCGAAACTTATTAGAATCCTGAAGGTGTGTATTTGGGACAGAAATACTTTTATTTTAATGCATGAATGAAATAGCATTAGACCCCCCCCTTTAAGGCCCGTTCACACCATAGACCGCAAAAAAATATGGACGACACGTCTTCACTACCTTCCAACTTAAGAAAAGTGAAGCCGCCAACGTCCGAATATGGCGCTGACATCTTGCGCAGATTTGGGACCGGAGTCTGCACAGTAGAGAGCAGGAAGTAGAGCCACGATATCAAAAGCCCGCCCACACTCTCGCAGATGCAGAACAATTCATTATGTCGGTGTGAAATAAACAGTTATGGAAATGTAGAAATTAAAGCTAAAGCTCCAATCTCCTCCCGAAAATCCAGAAAAAAAGTCTGTTAGTGCCTCAGTGACAACTTCACTCAGAGAAGCTGTCAATCATGACGTCACACCCCCCATTTTTATAGCATCAACTAAAACTAAACTTATTTAAAAAACAAACACTTGAAATGAAATCATCGTGATAAAAACTGCCATATTTGGGAAAAAATTATATGAAGTGTAATTTGATTGTTTAGTTTGTCTCGCGTCCATTAGAATACATGGAGGGGCGGGGGTTATGAGCTATACTGGGACCAACCACCTGGGGGCGATCGAGACGCTTTAGCTTCAGTTTTTAACACGAGTGCAGCAGGCTTGGTTCACACCAAGAGCGATAACTAACAATAACTATATTAGCGTTCACACCAGTGGATAATATTGTTCTGTTTGTTATAAGCATGCGCTGCAGTTTTGCCACTTTAAATGCTCGAGCTCTTTAAAGCATGGTGGATTCTGAGTGATTCCAACAATATCGTTTCTCTGTGCCGTTATTATAAGTTTATATAAATTAAATTAGGTTGTTTTAATAATTGTTTAGTGCAAGTTCAAGTTTGATGCAGTTAAATTCTAAAAATTTATTATATAAATACTATAAATTCTATATATATTAGTGCTGTCAAATCGATTAATCACATCTAACATAAAAGTTTGTATTTACATAATATATGTGTTTATATATATCATTAAATTTATATATATCATATATGTCGTTGTATGTGTGTGCGTCTTTGTATATGTACATATATACACATAAATAATGTGTATAAATATATGTGTGTGTATATACACATACAGAAAGACACAAATAATATATATACATTTAATAACATCTGTATCTATCTCTCTCTCTCTCATATATATATATATATATATACATATATACATACATATATATATATATATATACACACACACACACACACATTAACATAAATATATATAAACTTTTATGTTAGATGTGAATCGCGATTAATTGATTTGACAGCACTAATACATGTATACACAAACACACACAAACAAACACACACACACACACACACAATAATTTAAAAGTCAGTTAAACATTTTTTAAAGAAATTAATACTTCTATTCATCAAGGATGCATGAAATTGATCAAAAGCGACAGTATAGACATTTATGTTACAAAAGATTTCAAATAAATTGTTTTTTTTTTTTACTTTCTATTCAACAAAGAATCCTGAAAAAAAAAAAATGTTTCACCATTTCCACAAAAATATTAAGCAGCACAACTGTTTTCAACATTGATAATAATCAGAAATGGGTCTTGATCATCAAATCATCATATGAGAATGATTTCTGAAGGATCATGTGACACTGAAGACTGGAGTAATGATGCTGAAAATATCATTCTTATTACAATTTGTAATAGTATTTCACAATATTACTGCCTTGGTGAGCAGAAGAGACCCAAATGTTTGAATTGTAGTATATATATATATATATATATATATATATATATATATATATATATATATATATATATATATATAATTTTTTTTTACGTTTTTGATTTGAGTTTTTAATATATTCTTTTTAATTGACTGACAGCACTATATGATAGCAATGCAACTAAAAATGCTGTTTGTTAGTAACTTATAGTGCAGCTTGTACATTGTTTAACTACTTTAAATCGAGTTTGTTTAAAAGTAGCATCTCAAACATGTCTGTCAGATTCTGCAAGCTATATGCTACTGCAAAAATCAGCCAGGCCACATGTTACAGTGATTTTAGCACTGATAAAAAGTGTTTTCAGGCCAAGTTTGGGGGAAAAGAGGCCTAACAGCCAAAGCGAGCGGCTCCCAGAGGACCCGGTGCTGCCTATAGAAGCCTCCACGTACGCTTGTGCAGGAGAACAGAAGCCCACTCTGTTCTCATTGTGTGTGTTTGTGTGGGTTTCTGTGGAACAGTGGGAACCTTCTGTATGGAGAAGGTGTGAAGTTCTTCACGGGGTCACTGAATATGAGAGTGTGTGTGTGTGTGTGTGTGACTCAGAGAGCGACTGGCCTTTGCCTATGACAACAGCCGCTTGTACTGCATGAAGAATGTTTTCCATGCGCTCACTGCAGAACGACAGAGAGAGAAAGGCTTTGGATGGAAGCGATGGAAAAACTTAAAGAGCACCGACTATATTTAATTCCCGTTACCGAGCAACAAGAGGACAACAGGACCGAGATCAGGATGAGCAGCGAAAGAGCATCATCACACATACACGACTATTAAAATCAGATATAGAACTAAAACAATTAGGCATACTAGATATATGAATATGGATGAACAATACAAAAAATACTATACAAACAAAAAAAGAATGCAAATATGACAAGTATAAAAACAAAAATATGAATGAATTTAAACAACAACAAAAAACAGTTAGGGATGCACAATATATGGGAACATATTAGTGATTTTTTTTTGTATTCATTTTATTTATTGTATCGGTTCATATTTAATCTGCTGATATTGTATACATTTTCATTGTTTCATCTGTTTTTCCTCGATTTTTTGCCATAAACTATTATATATAGTTTAACATTAAAAGTTATAGCACAAAATTACAGCATTTAACCCTTTATTATTTTAGCTTTTTTTTTTTATAGTATAAAAATAGTACAGGTCTTGAATATTGGCAATTTATTGGTGATTATCAGCCATAACATGAAAATAGTTTTCAGATTATCAATCAAAATTGCAAAAACTGGTGCATTCATAAAAACATGGATATACAATGATGAATAAAACTGAATGAAACAAGGAATATTATTGATGGATGAGAAAAATTACACTTTTGACAAACTATTATAAATTCTGAAAAATGTGACCATTGTGTCGTTCAGAAAGAGGTGCGAGACCTCTGTGGAAAAACTAGTTTTAAAGGAGTCATGACAATTTTCCTTGATCTTTTGACATATAAGAGGTCTTTGTACCATTAAAACATCCTGCAAGTTTAATAGAACGTCCTCTTTGATCATTATAAACAAAGAATTTATTTTATCAACCACCAAAAATGGCGCATTTTAATATTGGGTGATTTGTGATGTCACACAGGCAAATACATTTGCATATGATCGCCTCCAGAACAAGACATCGACGAATAGTTTTACACCAATCGCACCATAGGCCCTTCCCACTTGCATAATAGGCCCCGCCCACTTGTTCAGTCGCTTAACGGCTGACATTTGCCTACACTGGATGTGAGCGTCGCGTCAAAAGCAGTTAGAACCCATTATAATCACTGATGCTGTCTACACTGGATACAGTATACAGATGTGCGTTCAGTTTCTGACACTTGAGTCTGCCGACAACAGGACAAATGGAAGAGTGAAAGAGTGTTCGCTTTGACACGTCCAGTTTAAACAGCTGGTTTGCATCTCTGTACAGACTTCAGAAGGATCCCAGCGTCAGAAACAAGTGGATGGTTTATTTTAATGGCGTCCCAGATCGCATCTGAGGATTATATGTTTGTTCGGAGCATATTATTTTGTAATCGCGGCACAGCGTACACTGGTAAAAAAAGATTCTGTGGTGAAGTAAATACTACAGAAAAAACAAATGTAATTTCTACATGAAAAAGTTCAGGCAAGAATTAAAAACACTAAGTAAATTCTATATTAGTACTCAATTCAAGCTTGTAGAAATTAAAGCGTAAATATCAACATTATAAAATTAAGTAAAACCCACTCAACTTTTCTGATACTGGTGTTCCCATCATGCACTGGGGCATGAATAATTAATAAGGTTGATTTTTCGCTGTTTTCCAGCTGTATTTACACTGTTTTATCAATGCTTTTGTTGTTAGGTTTAGTAACTAACAATTTTGTGAAATTTGGAGTTCATTTTCTACTCAAAATGACACATTCATACTCAAAAACGATCCATCGAATGTTACCATCACTGTGTATTGTGTACCAAGTATTGAGATCTCTGTGTTCAGGTGGGTACTGAATTTATTATTATGTAGATATGTTATCTACACAATATCTACTGTGTTATTTACTTAGATGTTTCTAAGTAAAACATACACTTTAAAAGCATGGTTTACTTCAGTGTTATATTGTTTGAGTAAAAAGTATTTCAAAGGAAACTTCAACTAAGTAGAAATTTTAACTGGCCAAGTTAAAATTACTTATTTTCTTTGTTAATTTTTTACTTAAAAAATATCTGTGCAAATATGTACAAAAGAAAAATTAAGCTTTTGTTGACCGATGAAGAAGCCAAATGTATTGGATCTGACAGCAGCTGCATCACAAACTGTAAGTAAATGATTTCATAATGCTTTGTCGGTTTTATATGGACAATGTTTTCAAAATACTTACTCGTGTGCAATAGCGAGTGGATGTTAATACTGTTTTATATATATGTGTGTGTGTGTGTGTGTGTTTTTGTGCACTTTATAAACATTATAAGTGAAGTAGTGAACCTCAAGGAATATATTAAAATAAAAAAATCCCCTTTAAATATTTGAGGTTTGAATCATGATTCTTCATTTCTTCTGAGGAACCTTTAAAAGAAAAGATTTGCTCAATCCTCCGTCCTGCCCGTCCATCTGTGTACGGGACTTCTGTTTACTTTAGCACCATTAGAAGGTAAACCATCGCTGAAACTCTATCTGTGACGGAGGGGACATGTTTGTGTGTGTGTGTGTGTGTGTGTGTGTGTGTGTGTGTGTGTGTGTGTGTGTGTGTGTGTGTGTGTGTGTGTGTGTGTGTGTGTGTAGAGGCCAAAACAGTCTCTTTGGAAGGATGTGACATTGATTCTGTCCAGAGCCAAACACACACACACAAAACAGTATGCTGTGTGTTCCCAGGCTAATATCAGTCTGAGTAACAGTTAGTAATCAAGAAACTGTGGATTCATTTGGTTTTATGCTCTCATAAAATTATGCATATTTATGTCATGGCAACACAGAGTAAACACTAAGATAGGCTGACAGAAAGACATTTTGTATCTCACAAATCTAACCTGAACATTCAATATCTGGGTTATATTCACCTCAAAATCAAAAGAAGTAGAAGAAACGTATATTATCTTCTTACGGTATGTGTGTGTACACACACACACATACATACATACATACACACATATATATATATATATATATATATACATACACATATATATATATATATATATCCATTAGATTAAATCCGTTAAATATTAAATAACATATTACAAAAGCAATTTTTTTTTTTTACAATTCATTGTAATAATCATTGTAATTTATTGGCATTTATTTTGTACATAAAATAATTAAATATTAAATTAAACGCAGTAGAATATATACTACCATTCTTAGTAAATACTTCACAATTTAAATAATGTACCATTATTTTTTATTGCATTATAGAAATTAAAATTTGAGGGGAAAATAGGCTTAAAAGTCCTTAAAAAAGCTTTTTTTTCTCCTTCCTTTAAGCAACATATAATGTATTATTTCCTTCTACTTTGGGGTGAAATATGGCCTGAATAGGTTCCTGGCAGGTTTTGGCACAAAAACAGTCAAACAAAAAATAGTTTGTGTGTTACATTAGAGAAAGCATGCAAACACAAGATAAGGTGACACTTAAAAGAGCTCATGAGAGACTCAAAGCTGATGTTCCACAGAATACCAGTGAAGCTGTGACAACAGCAGAGCGTTCAGCCAATAGAAGTCAAGATCACATGACCACCTGTACGAATCAAAAAGCGTGCGGTTCATATTTTAAAGCATGTTTTAGGAGTCTATTTGAGCAAAACCTATGCAGTCTTTTGAGACTGAAGCTTCTCAAACAATACCTTTCAGTGAACATTTTTCCACTATAAAGAACCTTTCGAGCAGTGGAAAGATTCCATGGAAGGTTCTTTATGGAATTATTGATGCCAATAAAGAACCTTTATTTTTACGAGTGAAGACAAAGATCCACAAAACAATGACCTCAAACACACTATAATTTCTCATCTGAAGAATAGGCTTTTTCTCATTTAAAGCTCAGGATTAGTGGTTTCGAGGTAAAACTTTACTGTTGAAGCAAAAGGCTGAAGCAACAAAAGTCTAAAATAACCCCTCCTAAACATATCATTTAAAAAAAAAGCATCCACAGCTGAGAGGAAGAAAGAAAAAAAAGAACAAAACAAAAACAAACACCAAATGAAAAGGGCCGACAGGAATTCCATCCAGCCGTGAAGCAGCTCAGAAGATATGAGGAAAGTCTTGCTATGCCAGTTCAGCCTGGATGCTGGTATGTTGGGGTCAGAAGTGGGAAGAAGCCACATTAAACGTGACAGCCACGGGACGGGCCCATGCAAGGCACTCCCTGGACGTCATTAAAACAACAACAGCTACCCTGCTACTGTCAGAACCTCTTGCAAACAACATTGGAATAGTTATCATAGAAAGTCCAGATCAAGGCAGGAGATTCATCGTCAACAATTCTGCATGGTCCAAACCCAAAACCATGGCAGCAATGCAAACCAACATCTGGCCAACACCACTACAACTAAATCTGTGCTGGATATACAGTTATGCACTATTATAATAACATTTTGACATTCAGACCCCAAAAAAAACCTATGTGTTTTTAGACTTTGTCCATTTAAAGTCACTATAAAATCAAAATGGACAATTCTGGCACGGCAAGGAGGCGGGGCAACCTGTCACTCACATAATATCAACCAATAGCAAACCACAACCATCCAACATCCAATCAATTCCCCATGAACAAAAACAAGTCCCACCATACATTTGTTCTTGTTTGAGAAGCCGTTACACTCGGATATACATCACAATAGGGAAGAAAACGTTTCATGCCGACTTTAAACGTTTGTGCAGTTTGCGATAAAGTTTCACTTCAGATTTTTTTTAGACTTTAAGTCTGTCACAATTTAATAGTTTAACTGATATTTACTAGAATGTTTGATACATTGTATACAGATCAATGTATGTGATTCATATATAATAAATACACCTTTTCTATAATGAAGGTTTTAATTTGTAAATTTATGTAATTTTAAGTCAAAAATGTCAGAAGAAAAATTTATTAAAACACGGATTTTCTTGACAACAAAAAATGGCTTTAGTAGCTTAGAATATTTTATAACATTATGTCTTAAAAATTGATTCAAAATATTATTAATATTTGAAAAATATTGTCCGCCAAATCAAAGTCAGTGTGGTGTAACCAACAAGCAGGAAGCCATATTTTTTTGGGTCATGTGACAAGAAGCCCCCAAAACAAAGACGACCCCTTTAGAGCCTCATTTTTTTTTTTTTTTTTTTTTTTATAATATCCTGACTTCTTTATGAAAAGGCGTGTTTTGTTTGGGCCAAATTGAGTAACCATAAAAACTATTTAAATCATGACACAAATATGTTTAAAAACAATAATTAAATTGCGTACACACCCATGTATTTTAATATTTGAGTACTTTTTACTTGACATTTGAAAAAAAAAAAAAAAACAATTATAGAAAATGGTATAGGCCTAAATGTTTTTTTTTTTTTTTAAATGTATGAAACGAATACAAATTTCAAAAATTTTGGCAGATCTATTTTAAACTAGATTTTTGAGAGATTTCTCAAGTTCATCATCTCAGGCATCCTTGCTTGTCATCGACCTATGAGCTGAGAAAAGGCGTAGAGAAAAGTTTGTGAACTTTCTCGAAAGTTTCCAAACCGAGTCAAACTTAAGTGTAAACAATCAAACGTGATCCGGATACCTGATGCAGCGCCGTCAGCCCGTCTATATTGGCGTGATTGATATCTGCTCCCTGTCGCAGGAGCTCCGCGACCTCCTCCCGGTCTCCGGCGGAGCAGGCGGCCATAAACACAGCGCCCTGGGCGAAGCGCACTCGGGCCCGTCGGTTTCCGGGAGCGGAGGTCTGGCTCCTCGCCTCCGCCCCGGTCCGATCCGTCTCCGAGCCCTGCCACCGCTGCAGCTGATCCTGCCGCCGCTGCTTCGCCGCTTCGGACCGGGAACGGTCAGTGGCCGCCATCTTCCTCCCTCGGTATCTCCCGGGGAGTTTCAGTTCATCAGACAAGTGATGTCCGATTCCCGTACGAATCGTCCTTTTGAGCCGATTCTTTTGAACGATTCATTCGAACCGACACGGGGTTGTGAATCAATCAAGGAGGTTAGCAACAGCTCAAGCACTTTTCATTTAGTACAGGACAAAACATTTAAATACTCTGTATCATCAATTTCGTATAGATTTTTATATAACAGCTACAGGCGTATCATCATAAAATCAAAACGGACAATTCTTATTTTTTAATGGAATATTGCAATATTTATTATAAATGATTTATCCGTGCACATCATTATTTTGTTTTAAATTCATGTGCCTTATAATCTTTAATCAAAATATCTCGTTTCTTCTCTAATGACGTGTTTACTGGCACGAGGGCAGGGCAACCTGTCACTCAAATGAGATCGACCAATCAAATTTTTTTTTTTTTTTTTTTTTTTTTTTTTTTTTTTCAGTTGAGACTAACCTCATTTGATTGCACTTTAAGGCCCGGTTTCACAAACAGGGTTTAGGCTAAACTGGGATTAGGCTTTAGTTCAATTAGGACATTTAAGTAACTTTTATAAACGTGCCCTAGAAAAAAACATTACTTGCATCTTAATTCAGACAAAACAATGGCACTGACATATTTTAAGATATATCAGTGCAAGTTTCTTTCAGTTAAAACAACTCAAAAATGCATTTTAGTCTGAGAATAGTTTAAACCTTGTCTGTGAAACCGGAGGTAAAAGTAAAACATTAAATCCATATAAAAGCCGCCCCTTAAAATAATTGAATAATTCGCACACTAAAGATGTTAATAATAGTGTTAACAACATTATAATATATCAATAATCGAAAACAGCGATTTTGCAAAAAAAAAAAAAAAACACTAAAATGCCCAGAGAGCTGGCGTGAATTGTCTGAATGAACCGATTCACTAAAATGAATCGGACCCCCCAATAGTACCGGAGAGAGGAGAGGCGCAACAGGAGGAACAAAACGCGCCCTCTGCCGGTTGCGAACAGAGTAGGGCGCAAGTTTCATCAGCCAATAGAAACGCAGGGCCATGATGACGCAGTAAACCCCCAAGCACTTAAACTTTGACGGTCTGTCGGAGCAGTTGCGTAGTGGATAGCGGATAGCTATTATTTACCTATAAAAGCAGCATATAAAAGTCAGGAGATTATTGCAAACGTTCCCCAGACATGTACAGTTTGGAACAGCAATGGAAAATATAAGACTAAATGAAACAAACTCCTAAAAATAAATGTAAAAAAAAAAAAAGTTTTTACAGCCTGATGTCAAAGGAGAACCTTGTTTTTGTGCCATAGCAGAACCTTTTTTAAGTAAAAAAGACAAGATTATTCTTTGCTGAACCTAATATCCTGGGAAAAAAATCTGAAATAAACCATAAATACAGTTGAATTCTATGTCAAAAACTTTTATTGGGTATGTTAAACATTTACATTACAATACTAATGACTTGATATGTGAGCAACAGTGTAGATTAGGAGGTGTGCTTTACTGTCTGGCTCACACTAAAAGCCAAATCCCAGATTTTGAAGCATTTACAATAGATTAACAGATTAGTTCGGTCCAGCACTAATCTTAATCTGTGTCTGGCAACCATTTACAAAAACCCACAATCAATAAGGCACAAACTATACAAAAAGTAGCAGGAAACATGCTTTTTAACACACAAACACATGACGGTAGAGTACAGTACGGGAGCAGCATTAATGGTTGCATTGCATATGGTCACATGTTTGCTTTAAATCAGTCTACATGCATAAACCTTCAATCCAGATTGCTTTACTTTTTCAAGTTATGTGGGTCGTGTCGAACCATCCTTCAAAACATAAATACTGATGAACCAGGACACGCAACACACATCCAAGGACATTCTGAGAGGATATATATTTATATATATATATATATATTTTTTTTTTCTTCTTTCTTCATGGACATTATGCCAAAAAAGCTTCACTTGTACAGGAACATTGATGACATTGCACTCTGAAATGCAGCATTTCTTCCAGATACATTTCTCCAGCTGTGAATAAATATAGTTCTCAACTTGCTTTTCTTTTAAATTCTCCTAAAACACTTAATTGACTCGAGTCAGAATGTGCTCTCTTATCAACACAATCAAGCTTCTCACAGATAAAAAAGTGCTTTTTTTTGCTGATGCAGGCTGAAATGTTTGACTCAAAAGTTCCTAGGCATCATCGCAGTGCATTGTGGGGTATAATGGTGTTTCAGGCGCTGAGGTTAAGGGAGCAGGCTGGTGTTCGGGGCTCCGAGAGCACGCATGCTAAGACCCTCCATTGCATCTTGGTGGCTCTGGGCGCTTGAGGCACTGGAGTGGGCCGAACTGGTGGTGAAAGACCCTCGGAAATCCAGATTGACGCAGAAAAGGCCTGGCAGGAGTTGGCGCTGGTACTGGTCCAATCGCAGCATGGCATCCAGGACTGTCGAGCTGCCCCCGTAGACCCAGCCTGGCAGTAGGCGTGCCGCACTGAAGCTGGTCGGGACAGACTGGGAATGTTTCAGTTCCAGCTGATATGAAAAGCTGAGAGAGAGAAATAACTGCTTCAGGTTATATTTTTAGGTCAGTATTTTTGAGAATGTTGTCAACCGTTTTAGAATTGGCTCCTTTTTTCAGTTAATGAGTGTAAATTTAAACTGATTTGGAATTTGATTTGAAATGACAGGAAGAGAAAATTGCTACTGCAATTCCGAGAAGTTTCATTAGTCAAACACAGAATGGGAAAAACAGATAACTTCATAGGTTATCTTTATTTATGTTCTATCACCGTTTTTGTCTTGCTTTCCAGTGAAAAAAATTCTAAAAATCCTTAAAGATAAATTTACTTGAGAAGTAAAAGAAATAGTAAAAAATTATATATATATATATATATATATATATATATATACACACACACACACACACACACACCGATCAGGCATAATATTATGACAGGTGAAGTGAATAACACTGATTATCTCTTCATCATGGCACCTGTTAATGGGTGGGATATATTAGGCTCCAAGTGAACATTTTGTTCTCAAAGTTGATTTGTTAGAAGTAGGAAAAATGTGCAAGCGTAAGAATTTGAACGAGTTTGACAAGGGCCAAATTGTGATGGCTAGACGACTGGGTCAGAGCATCTCCAAAACTGCAGCTCTTGTGGGGTGTTCCCGGTCTGCAGTGGTCAGTATCTATCAAAAGTGGTCCAAGGAAGGAACAGTGGTGAACCGGCAACAGGGTCATGGGCGGCCAAGGCTCATTGATGCACGTGGGGAGCGAAGGCTGGCCCGTGTGGTCCGATCAAACAGACGAGCTACTGTAGCTCAAATTGCTCAGAAGTTAATGCTGGTTCTGATAGAAAGGTGTCAGAATACACAGTGCATCGCAGTTTGTTGCGTATGGGGCTGTATAGCCGCAGACCAGTCAGGGTGCCCATCCTGACCCCTGTCCACCGCCGAAAGCGCCAACAGTGGGCACGTGAGCATCAGAACTGGACCACGGAGCAATGGAAGAAGGTGGCCTGGTCTGATGAATCACGTTTTCTTTTACATCACGTGGATGGCCGAGTGTGTGTGCGTCGCTTACCTGGGGAACACATGGCACCAGGATGCACTATGGGAAGAAGGCAAGCTGGCAGAGGCAGTGTAATGCTTTGGGCAATGTTCTGCTGGTAAACCTTGGGTCCTGCCATCCATGTGGATGTTACTTTGACACATACCACCTACCTAAGCATTGTTGCAGACCATGTACACCCTTTCATGGAAACGGTATTCCCTGGTGGCTGTGGCCTCTTTCAGCAGGATAATGCGCCCCGCCACAAAGCAAAAATGGTTCAGGAATGGTTTGAGGAGCACAACAACGAGTTTGAGGTGTTGACTTGGCCTCCAAATTCCCCAGATCTCAATCCAATCCAGCATCTGTGGGATGTGCTGAACAAACAAGTCCGATCCATGGAGGCCCCACCTCGCAACTTACAGGACTTAAAGGATCTGCTGCTAACATCTTGGTGCCAGATACCACAGCACACCTTCAGGGGTCTAGTGGAGTCCATGCCTCGACGGGTCAGGGCTGTTTTGGCAGCAAAAGGGGTACCAACACAATATTAGGTCATAATGTTATACCTGATCGGTGTATATAAAAATGTATGCTTTTCAAGTCACTAGAGTGTAGAAAAACATACATCACTACATGGTTGCGCAATATACAAATAACTATTGTGATATTATATCATGCTAATGGTATATATGACTTTGACATTGAGCGTCTGGTCTGACTGCCCTGTGTGAGTCTGTGCATGTGTTTACACGTGTGTTCTCTCACCGAGCCGACACCTGCTGTGACACGCTCCTCCCTGCATGTGATAAAACACCCTGCAGCAACTTCACTGTCTGATCCTTCATCCAGCCCACATCCTCCTGAATGTCTGGCAACCACTCCAACAGTCTGAGAGTGAAAGAGTTATCAATTAAATAGATTCCATATCAAAATGACAATCACCAGTGTAGATACGTAGTATATCATTTCATGGTACAAACTGAAATAAGCTAAATTAAATGAGCACCTGCTCGAGTGTTCATAAAGTCTTTACCTGATGCTCACTGACAGAGCTGATTCTAGAGGAAGTGTGTACGGTAACAGGATGGCAGATGCCATTCTGACAGGCAGCATGTTGCTTAGCGACTGCAACAGACTCCGCCTCTCCCTACAGGCCTCCACCAGCGCTGAAGAGAAAGCACAAAGACAGTGAACACAGAGCACCACACCTAACACATTACAAAGACATAAATAGGTACTTCAAAGAATACCAGAGCAGTTCCGTGTTTCGAGTTACCATAATCAGGTCCTGTTGTCTGTCAGTACCTTTATGTAATCTAGGAGGCAAGTGTTCATAGATGTGTTCCTCAATGCTGGAGAGATCGTGGGCCTCTGTTTCTCTGTCATCTCTGCTCTCTGACTCTTCATCATCGTCACTATCAGAGTCTTCCTCGGCCCCTCCATCAGCTATGGCTAGCATACGGTGTGGACCTCGATACTGTAACAGACCTGAAACACACACATACACACAATGAGGGAAAGATTTGAGATGAATCATAAATGGACGGCTCACCCAAAAATGAGTTCTAATTCCACTTGGAATACAGCTCACATGTTGTATGGATTTTTATGGAGTGTTTATGGCACTTTATGTCCTTTATAGAGCTCGACAGTTGTAAAAGGTGGCGAAAAAAATAGCAGGAACATTCTAGGAACAATGTTATTTGGAAAATTAAAAATTAATCCCATTGCATAGGGACACACACACACACACACACATTTTATATATATATATATATATATATATATATATATACAAATTTTATCATTAATTTGAATTTTATTAAAAAAATTATAACTATTTATAACTATATACTGTATATATAACTATTTCTCTCTCTCTCTCTCTCTCTCTATATATATATATATATATATATATATATATATATATATATATATATATATATATATATATATATATATATATATAGTTATAATTATATTTGAAAAAATATGTATAAATTAAATTAATATATACAGTACATACACTCACCTAAAGGACTATTAGGAACACCATACTAATACTGTGTTTGACCCCCTTTCGCCTTCAGAACTGCCTTAATTCTACGTGGCATTGATTCAACAAGGTGCTGAAAGCATTCTTTAGAAATGTTGGCCCATATTGATAGGATAGCATCTTGCAGTTGATGGAGATTTGTGGGATGCACATCCAGGGCACGAAGCTCCCGTTCCACCACATCCCAAAGATGCTCTATTGGGTTGAGATCTGGTGACTGTGGGGGCCATTTTAGTACAGTGAACTCATTGTCATGTTCAAGAAACCAATTTGAAATGATTCGAGCTTTGTGACATGGTGCATTATCCTGCTGGAAGTAGCCATCAGAGGATGGGTACATGGTGGTCATAAAGGGATGGACATGGTCAGAAACAATGCTCAGGTAGGCCGTGGCATTTAAACGATGCCCAATTGGCACTAAGGGGCCTAAAGTGTGCCAAGAAAACATCCCCCACACCATTACACCACCACCACCAGCCTGCACAGTGGTAACAAGGCATGATGGATCCATGTTCTCATTCTGTTTACGCCAAATTCTGACTCTACCATCTGAATGTCTCAAAAGAAATCGAGACTCATCAGACCAGGCAACATTTTTCCAGTCTTCAACTGTCCAATTTTGGTGAGCTCGTGCAAATTGTAGCCTCTTTTTCCTATTTGTAGTGGAGATGAGTGGTACCCGGTGGGGTCTTCTGCTGTTGTAGCCCATCCGCCTCAAGGTTGTGCGTGTTGTGGCTTCACAAATGCTTTGCTGCATACCTTGGTTGTAACGAGTGGTTATTTCAGTCAAAGTTGCTCTTCTATCAGCTTGAATCAGTCGGCCCATTCTCCTCTGACCTCTAGCATCAACAAGGCATTTTCGCCCACAGGACTGCCGCATACTGGATGTTTTTCCCTTTTCACACCATTCTTTGTAAACTCTAGAAATGGTTGTGCGTGAAAATCCCAGTAATTGAGCAGATTGTGAAATACTCAGACCGGCCCGTCTGGCACCAACAACCATGCCACGCTCAAAATTGCTTAAATCACCTTTCTTTCCCATTCTGACATTCAGTTTGGAGTTCAGGAGATTGTCTTGACCAGGACCACACCCCTAAATGCATTGAAGCAACTGCCATGTGATTGGTT